>JAPYZS010000239.1:0-89005 GCA_030522925.1 Trissolcus japonicus | reverse complement strand
GTGGAATCTTCAACAAATATTCGTAACTTTTGCAATATTTTCGCTCGGGCATCTTTACTGAACATTTCTGTCCATTTATTTTTCACTAAATAATTAAATATTATTACAATAAAATAAAATATTCACGCCATCTTTATCTTCGTAATTTTGCAAATTGTATTATGATACCAAACGTTTTTGCCCGCCCACCGTGTCATATTTCCGGGAAATATATATTTTGAAACAAAGAATAACATAAGAGTAGTTCATAACATGGACTAACAAAATTAAAAACAACGAATAACTATCGAGAGGGAAAAGGGAGAGCAACATGGCAGCCATGTTGGCGTCTCTATACGGAAATGATAGACCCCCTGAACATATCCACTTTTATTCGTGGAATCTTCAACAAATATTCATAACTTCCACAATATTTTCGTTCGGGTATCTTTACTGAACATTTCTGTCTATTTATTTTTCACTAAATAATTAAATATTATTACAATAAAATAAAATATTCATGCCATCTTTATCTTCGTAATTTTGCAAATTGTATTATGATACCAAACGTTTTTGCCCGCCCACCGTGTCATATTTCCGGGAAATATATAAACTCGCGTAAGTCTAGTCGCATTGCGCGTCCCGACGGGCGGTTTAACCTTGCCTCGTCGGGTCGCTTGCGCGACCCTTGATTTTGAAACAAGGAATAACATAAGAGTAGTTCATAACATGGACTAACAAAATTAAAAACAACAAATAACTATCGAAAGGGAAAAGGGAGGGCAACATGGCGGCCATGTTGGCGTCTCTATACGGAAATGATAGAGTGGAATCTTCAACAAATATTCGTAACTTTTGCAATATTTTCGCTCGGGCATCTTTACTGAACATTTCTGTCCATTTATTTTTCACTAAATAATTAAATGTTATTACAAAAAAATGAATTTTTCACACCATCTTTATATTCGTGATTTTGCAAATTGTAATATGACGCCAAACGTTTTTGTTTACTCTTCGCGTCATATTTTCGGAAAGAAATTTGTTTCGAAGCAATAAACAAAAAGCAGGACGTATTCTTGAAGCTTTTATAAGGTATTTCGCGATAATTATAATGTAAATAATTAAAACCAATGAATAATTTCGAAGGGCAAAATGACGCCATATTGATTGGCGTCACTCTTGAATTGTATTTCCATTTTCATATGTAAAATCTTCAGTTAATATTCATAAATTCATCAATATTTCTAATTGGATATCATTACTGAACATTTATGTTTATTTCTTTTAGAATAAATAATTAAATAATAAAAAATTTTCTTATTGGTGGTACGACTTTTGACTCCATGCGGATGTGCATCGGAAACGCGAGTGTCGCATTTAGCGCTTTTTAGCGTTAATCGCGAGTGAAATCGAAATTTATCCGTAAAAGTAGTGTCGGGGTGTTCGCGAGTGCGCGCCATTTGTGACGTCACCACTTTCAAACCGTCCAATGCCGCCAACTTCTGGATATTAATTGTAAGTACTTTAATTGTAATTTCTTTTCACCACTTACAAAATTTAATTTCGAAACTTGATTGAATTTTTGGCGGGAAATTTGAAATTGATCTACAAAACAATATTCAAAGTCAATAAAATCTTTTATTTCTCCTTTTCTTTTATCATTTTTTTATAATGATATGACTCATTTTCTGAGGATTAATGTTGCAATGAATTTTCAATCTACACATCCGATAAGTTTCATTTATCAAGTTGACATGATTGGCACTGTATATTAATTTTTAGCTCATACTCAAATAATTTAATAAGCTCTTGCTGACTGAGTTTCAAAAATCAAGTTTCCATTAACTGCAACACACAACACGGAAAAGTGACAAGTATTCTCTTTTTACACAGCAAAAATATTAACAAGTCATCGTTTTTAACAGTGATTTCAATTTCAACATTCAGAATAAGGAAAATTGTAAATGCTCAGTTTTAGAGGATAAATGCATTACAATTCTTCATCCCATCTTTTGCAGTTCAGCATTTTTTGTTTGTCTTAATACCTATTTGTATTTATTTATTACATTAGTTAAAAAGTCGCGTGTCCTTTGGTCGATCCGCAAAATTATTCCCAAAGAAAAACCTGTGCGTTGATTAATTATTTTTACTTTCATTGGTAGAGATTAGAGAGGTTGATTTTGTTCTTCTTTTGAGTAAATTTTTGCCTTGGGGATACTAAAATATAAGTGAAAAATTGTTGATTGAAAAGTCGTGAGCTTTGGTCGACATTTGATTGACATTGCAATCGATGAAAAATTGTTGTACATTGATTGAGAAGAGCGAAGCTGGTGCGAGCAATAAATCTATACAAGTCTGAGCAATCGCCTCGTCGATATTGTATCTGAATAAATTAAGTTTCGACGCCGCGACGTTCGAGTAACACAATACGTCAAAAAAAAAGCAACAAAAAAAAACAAAAGACAACAAAAGAGAGAAAATGCGAGGTCGAATTACTTTACAAAAACTGACACTTTCGTACAGTATGAAAATACAATTCTATTCAAATAGCTTATTTCATATCTGTAAAGAGGATCGCTCTCGAAAATATATATCAATGATGATAGTTTATATATATTTTTCTCTTTTCTTTCTTCTTCTTTCTTTCCAATCTCGAAGTTTGTCTAGCGGTTTGGCATAACATGCACACATTCGACAGCATGAAAACAACAAAAACTGGTCAACAACTATTTACATTTGCACTTGAGTCATAAACATAAAAAGTGACTTTTCCAAAATCACAGTTCCACCCGCTGTAAAGTCTTTCGTTCACTGGTACAATACCAATTCTTTGAATATTCATCGAAAAATTATCTTCTTTCCTTTTGATTTCGATATGATGAACCCATTTTACAATCGCAATTGTTTCAATTGTTCGTAAGTCACAAAGAAGATCATGTTCCAGGGTCCCATGCGCAACAACGTAGGAATAAAACCTTTGTACAGTGCTAAAAATCCTTCGTTCTTAATTGTCTGCAAAAGGAACAAAAAGTTAACATTTTATCTTGGCATATACATTATTTATTTTTGTTACACTCACTTTTAGAAAACAGTCTAGAGTGCTGGTATAGAAATGTGGACATAGGTCGCCGCTACCCGACCGCACTCGCCTTTGATTCATTAGCCTCGTCTATAAACCAAAATATTAATCACAATATACATCAATCTATCATCAATCTTTCAATTTTCATTTACATTCCGAATGAATTACTCACTCGAACAACATCAATTGGGGTCGATGCTACAGCACTTCCCATACTTGCTATAAAACTTGACCTGGAAAAAAAAAATAATAATTCAAACATCTCATTTAATCTAATTTTATTATAATCAAATTTTCAAAATTTTGATTTTTTTTCTGTATAAAACTCACGTGAAATGATTGCTAACACTGTCGCCAAAATATGGCATCAGATTCTTTTTGCTAAAGTCATAAATAGGCAATTCCACAGCAGCAATAACAGCCGCTCTCTGCGAAGTTGGCCCAACGCCCTGCAACCGATAGAATTAACTGAAAATTGTTATTTTTGTCCAGTCATCGTCATAATTTTTCATACAAATTGAATTTGAATCATTCACCCTCCACAAACCCCTGACACCCTCATGATAATACAAATCCTGAAAGCATCCTATTAGAGATAAATTAGCACCAAATCCGGTGACTTGCATCCGGACTTTAATAACGTCCGTTGGATTCGCAATGGCGCTGGAAATCGCTCCCGCCACTGCTGCGCAAACAATATTTATAACAAACAGATCATCTGTTCCCCATCTGTCCGTCGCTGTTTGCTTCAACGAATAGTACGTTCCAAATTTGATCGTTCCGTAGGTCGCCTGACGCAAAATCGCCGAGCTTATGCTGTAAACACACCAAAAATGAATGAAAATTAAACTTGAAACTCAATCAAACAAAAATGAAAAACTTGTTTGAAGTTGAATTATTTACAAAAAAAAAACCGCTGTCTTTAGATTAACTGAATGTAAATTGATTATGTTATTAATGATTGTGTTAATGGAAAAAATTTTACCCTGAGTATAAAGATTTGACACCTTCTTGCTTTGAAATTTGCAACAACGCATCTGTCATGCCCGAGTATTTGAGATACGAGTGCTTCTTATCAAGCTTCTGACCTTGAACTTGCAGACGAGTCTTGGTTGTATCCAACGGAAACGTTCCTACACGGAAAAACAGTGAACGATGAATTACAATGTGACATATCAATGCAAATCGCTAATCATGCAAATCAATCGCGCAATCCTATTCACGTCAATTTGTATGCCAGATGAATTTCTTTTTCAAATCGCGACGCTAGTTTGCATATCATTAATAAATCCATTACCAAGTTCAGCAACAATAGAAGCTAATCCACCATAGACAAACGGTCGCCAGTCTTTCCAGTTACTTTCTCCCATCCCAATTCAAACTCTGAAAGAAATACATCAAAATCAATACAAGTTACAAAAAAAAAGTTTAATTTTGTTTTCCATTTTTATTGTCCCTTTTAATTCCAACTAATCTAATTCTAAAATTAATTTTAATTTAATTAATTTAATTACATAAATGGAATAAAGGAGGAAGTCAAGATAATAAAATAATGACAGCAACAAAATTGATAACGACAGAACAGCAAAAACGATTAAATAAAAACAAACAAACGTGAAGCCTTATTAATAATTAAAACCTTGACATTAACCTCACGTTTAATCAACTTGAATGAAAACGTGAGTTGTCTTACAGACAATCAATTTTCGTTTCGATTGAACAATTCAAAAGTAACAATTGAGTGTACAATTGAAAAGTTGAACAATCGAATTGTCATGCTAAATATATAGTATCAAAACGTCACGACAGTTGTTTAATAATGACGTACGGCTGGGCTGATTGTTGACGTTGACAGGAAACCTGACAAGCAACATGAACGAACATTTATCGTGGCTGTCAAGTGGCAAGGGCAACAAAAAAGAACGATCCCTTACCTTTGGTTTTGCAACGAGGTTTACGAGTTGGTTAAACGCGTGGTGGTGCAAAACTCGTGGCAGGGGGGCTCTCGGCGCGGTTAGTTTTGCAACGTGTGTTTTCCCGTCGTAACATAAAAGTGTCAGACGAAAAGAGCCGCGTGCATCTGTGCGCGATTTTGTTCCGCGCAAGATTTACGCGCGTGTCTCGTGTGACGAGCTCGATTTGCCCTGTCCGACGACAAATTTATTGTAACACATATTCGAAATGCACGGACACGGGTTCCCTGTTTTTTCTGCTATTCGATCCCCCGCAAACGAGATCTCACGATTTGACTAATCGCCCTTGCGCGCGAATTCTCGATTGCCCTCGATTGGCGCGCAGATTCGAAAATCACATCTGCATTTTTAACGTTCAGATTTTTTTAACTTTTTAATTTTGTGTCTGTTATATTTTTATATTTAGTTATTTTTAAATGATTATTAGCTGGCCGAGTTTTATATGGGTTGGGAACCAGATCTCTTGTCCAGTTTCTTTTTCTTTCTTTCTTTTTTTTTTCATTCTTTATTTTACGTTTGTTGTATTTTTATATTTAGTTGAGGGTTGTGAAAATAAATTTTGTTATAATTTCTTTCTCTTTTTTGGTTGAATATTTAACTTTATTTTATACGTTTTACACAAACAATAATGATTATTCCGTAAACTGTGTTGACGAATAACAAAATTTTTTTTATCATCGCATTAATTGTTGCTAACGACAACTCACAAACAATTAAAGATTATCACAATTGTTATCAAATGTTTGTTTTTAACAAATATAATTGCAGATTGTCGGTGTGCAATTTTAAAACAGCGGTAAATATTTGTAGACAATTTTTCACGATGCCCAAAAGTTGTTGCGAAATAAAAAGACAAACAATGATGTTAGAGACAAAATGACACTGGGAAAGCTTTGAGAAACATTTGTGAAGCTTGAAAAATTGTTAATTTTCACGTTACATTGTTTTCCATTAATTCTAAATAGACAAAGCTGTTTGAATATAGTTTTGATAGGCAGTGTTCTCTGTCTTGTACTTTCACTTGATATGACAATTTATTTATTACTTGACAATAACTATTATTTTACTATAAAAATCCGCTTAAAAATGTTTTCAATAAAATACAAAAATTAAATAATTGCAATTTTTAAAAGATTTTTAAGTTGATCCGGTGAATTAATAATTAAAAATTATTGTTATAATAAAATTGTTAAAATAGAACAAAATTCCAAGTCATAGTTAAGAAAATCTTCAAATTATTTTTATTCTTTTTTATGAAAATTAATATCAATTCTTTTATCTCATAATAATTATAATTTATAATAACAGAAAATTGTCAATTCTTTTATATAATTTTTTTTTTCATTATTATTTTCCTTTTTTTTTTGTTACTAACTATAAGTAGATCTTTTGTAATTCACTTTTGATGTTACGTGAGTGCATTTTCTTGCGAGCTGGTCGAGGTCAAAATGTCATGGTTCTTCACAAATTTGGCCTTGCTCAGATCGCCACATTCGTCGTCCTCGAAGTACACCTAAAATCAGAACGCGATCTTAATTCAAATTAATTTTTGAATTTGAAAATTTGAATTTAAAATTTTTCTCTTACCCAATTTTTTTCCTTCGATGTCTTGATATCACACGACAAGTCTATCAATAATTGCTTATCATTTTCATTGTTGGTGTTTGTTCTGTTTTGGTCAATCTCTTCCTTACTTTGTTTCGATGAAGTTTCTAAAATAAAAATAAAAAAATAAAAATTGTTCGAAGTTGTTTTACAATCGTTCGCTTATTTTAAATAAATAAATTTGTTTCGATTTTATGAATATTAATACAAAATTATTTAAAAAATTCTTTGGACTTAATAATAATTGGACTTTGCATGGTTTATTTTATAAATGTTGAAATTCCAATTATGAAAAATGTTACCATCTTTCTTTTCGGTGCTCTTTTTGTCTTGTACCCGATTCAAGCCTCGAGAACTCTTCCAAGCCTCGTAGGCCGTATTGAAAGCCTGTGCGACGGTCAGTGCCACGGTTTGCGCGACTTTTCTTTTCGGACACAAAAAAGCGTGGCATTCCATCGTCTCGTTGAAATTAGTCGCAATGAATGCAAAAACGTGGTCGTGGGTTGCGTCCGCCGAACAATAAGAAATCCTACAAAAGTTTCAAAGTAAAATATAACCGTTGAATTTTATTTCATTTTTTTTCAGATAATTTTTGTTTACATAATTTTTTTAATTCTTATAAATTTCAATTTTCCTAAAATTGTTTTTTCAATCATTTTAAAATTTGTAATTAAAAAAAAATCTCGTACCGATACATTGAGATCTGATGCTGATCCTCGTCCGTGGCTAAATCTGTTATTCTTATCCCACGCAAACTGATGGACAACAAAATTCGTTGAAGTTTTTTTCCGCTCGCCTTTGACTGTAAAAAAATTACAATATTTAACTTGTGATTAAAAAAAATGTAATTTATTCATCATAGGAATCCAAAAATGAGTTGAAAGACATTTTTTCGTACCATAGTAATTATAGTTTTGATTGCCTCAGCCGTAGCTTCTTCACTGGAAGGTGTTTCAACCAGGGTGCTACCCAAATATTTCAGATGAAAGCTCACTTCTGAATTGTTCATGAAGCTGTTGTGCTTGTCCTCGAGGCATATAGCATGGTCGCTGGCAATTTCAATGCGCTCGCGACTGTTTGTCAAAACTGTCACCCATTCCTCACTTAATTCTGTGACAAAAATACAATCAAAAATACATCTTTTCATCCAAATTTCCATTACGAACAAAATTCAACAAATCTCATTTTTAAACTAAATTTTAAATTAATCAAAAAGAAAATAAATATAAATAATACGACAATATTTTGTCAAATTTTTGACTCACTTTTATGTTTTGCACTGCTCTTCCAAAAATTTTTCAAAAACGACATTTTCAATTTACAAGCAGCCGAGACAAATATAAAGTAAACAAAAAACGGGTAACGTTTAATTTTTAATTAGCATAGTTGAATAAACATTTCGCGCAAAGTTCGAAGGACTCTCGCGGGGTCGTTGACCGTGGTCCTGGCATGGTTCACACAAACTATACTAATTATTCGGTACGATTAAAAATTGAAGTCTACTAAAAATAAACGGGCATTGACGTTGCGAACGAGTTTTCGGGGGTGGGTGTCACTGACTCGCGAAAAATGCATGATATGAGCTCGGAAAAAGTGGTGACCGCCAGGCGAAAGGCCTTGCAGACGACTGGGGCCAATTCAGCATCCAGGGTCGTTTGCGCATCCTCCATCCGGCGGTTCACTCAACCCCCGACTCTCATCGCATCTTGTGTGCGCCACTTGAAACCAGCCTGGGGTTGGGTGCAACAGCCGAAAATCAATTTAATTCAAACATTCAATCACAGCGTCAATTCATATCATAATTATGATACGATTTAACATTTATAATTAAAATTAGTTATTTATAATAGAAAACACTTTCATTCTAATTTTGATATTCATAACTGTTTATTAAATTAACAAATTTTGCAACCAATATTTGAAATTTAATTTAAAAAAAAAATTTTAATTCACTCACTTGTCAATGAATCATTGTTAACATCAATGCACGCGAAACGAGATGAGAAATTATAACAAATGTGATGTAAAAAGAAGTCTTTCATACAGATCTCAAAGTGGGGATTAATTAAATCGCACTCGTCGCGCTGATGTAAGAGCCGGAGACTTTTAATGTTACGCTTCATTAGCTCGAATGATCGCTATTGAAAAATCGCCCACAGTGTAATAAAAAAAAGTAAATAATGAAACTTTTACCTAAGTGCTCTAGATTGTTTACATTGTTGACTACAATAAGCGAAAAATATGAAATTCAAATTAAAGTTTAAATTTCAGTTATAAGATTTTGTATGAAGTTCTGGAAATACTAATTATGCAATTGCACTTGACCTGTTGACTCATTTTAGGGTCATCACAATTTTATTGATATACGATAGCTATCTGTACGTCTCTATTTTGCTTCATTTCATTGAAGGCGAGACAAAACAATTGACGAGGCAACAAGCAGTACAAAAGTTTATTAAAAAAATGACAAATTTTACTAGAAAATTTAAGTTAAAAATGAAGTACAGTTCAAATAATAGTAATTTTAATAATCGACTCACTTTTGCGTTTGGTAAATTTGAATTTCTTAAAGAACTTCATTGTTCATGCACGACAGAAATTGTTGAAGTTGCAAAGCGGGTCTGACTGATTTGAGGTCCTTCAGATCTCATTCAGAAACTGAGTGGTGCAAAAAAAATTAAAATAACCGTACACAAAAAAACGTCTGTACCGCAAACGTCTGCCCGACTTGAATGTCGATCGTGTAGTACTTGACGCGCAATTTTCATCGAGCACTTTAGCTCTCTATCGAGTCGAGCATCACAAATTAAAATCGTCCGAATTATCAGACCGGAATTCGATAACCGACGAGAGATCAGAGTCACAAGTTTTGCATTAGAGTCAAGGCACTCGTGGATACGAAAATGTTTAATTTCACGGAACAAAAGAGGCGGAGTCGAGATTTTTGACGGATAAGAAGAGATAAAGCTCGAAAATAAGTTTCGCTTCTATACAACTTTATTTTCATACGAAGCACTTGATGTCTTTTTTTTTATTTTAATACATTGATCTACTTCGATACAAACATATACGTAAAGATCTTACACAGATTCTACGATTATTTCCCATACATTAGCATACGCGACATTATCTTTCCCGTTTTTTTTTTAATAACAGTTATTATTTCACCATTTTTTGTTTAACACCACGTTTTCTGTTCACATTTTTTCTTTCGTCAATCAATAAAATTCATAATAAATACTGTCGAGTAAATGGTGAAATAGTATCTAAAGCTAAAGATCCTTCCTTGTTGAGTTTCATAAATGTTATACATAATTATATATTATTTATCATTGTATAATTGTTGTTTTTTTTGTTGTAGTTATTAAGTTCGCTTAATGGTAAAAATAATACTTATGATTAGGAGTATATATAATTTTATACACGTTTAACGGTTGCACGTACAATCATCGACAATTTGGCATTTTATTTACAAAAAACGTGAATAAATTAATTTGCGAACAGATTGAACGAATATTTACAGGATCTGCGGTAAACAAAAAGCCGTGTACAATTGTTCGACGACAACGATTTTTAGCAAGCGCCGTAAAGTCAGCTATACTTTTCGTTTGCAAATTATCATCTCAAACCTTGGTTTTCCTTTTAAGCTACGACGTACAATGCGGGTTAATTTACGCAAGAGTTAATTCATAAATATATGCCTCTTTGGCCGAATACACAATTTTATACACAAAATCAAACACTTAACAAACACGAATTATCTGCGGTTCGTTTTTTTTTAATGCAATTAGTTTCTTTTTGTATAAAAAAGAGTAGCTCTTTTTCATCGATGTAAACTCAATCACAATTCATTGAGAAATGCTTTCCATTATCCACTTTATGTCCTTACAATTAATTAGTTAGCTTTTTTTTATTCGGAGTTAATTCATTATATTTATCATAGTCGTTTTTTTTGTTTTGCGTATTAAACATGAAAATGGTCTAAGTCCTATCCACGGTTACAGTACAATAATTTTTTTATACACAATCGAAAAAGACAAAGATCTCATAAACATTTCTTTCATTTCTCAACTTTGGAATTCGTTTCATTGAAATTGTTGAAAGGCACTTCGAATTCAATGGAAAATCAAAGTGTTTTCAGAGGGACAAAAGTGAGATGGAATAATGAGTGGGGGAACAATGTAAGAAAGCTTTCACGTGATTCGGTAGAAAAGTTGAGCCTGCAAATGTTTATGCGATATTTCTGGAAGAGTTTTATTAAATTTTTTTTCCATTGGATATCATAGATGTGGCATCGCAGAAAGATACACACTCGTTTATTGCGTAAATTTATGTTTAAGTTTTATATTGCGAATTGGATATTAGTTGTCATTTTTATTTGTTACGTAGATGATAAAATGAACGTTGTACCCTAATATCACTCGAGTACTGTGCAAAGTTACAATTACGATTGAGAGACAAAGGAAATGCGAAAAAAGTACCATTAAAACATTTGAAACCGTTAACATCTGTTTAAAATAAAAAAGATGGCGTAACGTTTTCTTTTTCTTTTCTTCCTAAAAAAAAAAAACGATCAATAAAATTATTATAACTATCTGCGGCGTGTTAAAAATATAAACATAATTAAAAATTCCAACAAAAACCTGTTAAAGCGCATAAATTTGTGATTGAATAGATGTGATTTATCATATCCATTATTATTAGATTTTCTTACGATAAAAGTGTTATTACTTCTTCTTCTTTTGTTTGTTTGGCAACTTCACATGACAATTTATGTATAAAAAATTGGACATTCTTTTAGACTTTGCAGTTTAAAAAGTATTATTTCTTTAATCAAAGTTACAGTTTGTGAAACGCGCGAGTTGAAAATGGAATACGGTCTATTGCTTGGCATGTTCAGTGCTGTACACCCCGACATTTGGAACAAAATAGGCGATCGGATGTTGCACCCTTATACAAATGTTATAAAAATAACGGACTAAATGCACGCAGATGAGCAAGTAGTTTTAACACTCGAAATACACCTTCGGAATGTAAAAATAAAACAAAAATACACCTTTAGGAGGACACAAAAGGGGTGGGATGCTTTTTGCCGACGCATTCCAGTTTCTCGCTTGCATTTCTATAAACATTCGATGAGCAAATGCGACGAAGGCATTTTCTTCCCTCAGGAATATAAATTGCTATGACAAATTGGCTACATAAAAAATGCATGCAAACAAAATAAATTACACAGACAACACGCAAAATAGAAATCAGAAGGGCGCCACCTGGTGATCGAATTTCGTACTGCGCGCGGACAGATGGCGCGGTCGTCTATGATTATCGTTTTTCGCGGTTCAAAAAGCGACGGAGGGGGCTCTAAACAAGCACAAGGGGAAAACTTTGGTCTATAGGTACGTTCTTTTACTTTTCATTCGATCAACAAAACAAGAGGAAGGTTTCTCGTTTATTTCATTTATCCTTATCTCGGCTTCTCTTCCTCTAAAAAGTGGACAGTTCAACAAGAAAGCTCGTTGTGACGAATGGGCTGCGCCTGCCCCTACGACCTCGACGTTTCAACCGTTCCAATTACGGGATTGAATTTACGAGATAGTAACAGTAGAGGGTGCCGGGCTGCTGTTGATCGTCGGTCACGCGACGTTCGACGTTTCGTGCTCGCCCCAACCCTCGCTGTCGCACTCGCTCTCCGACGCCGACTCGCTGTCGCTGAATTCAACCGCTACGCGTCGTGCCAGAATCGACGCCACGTCGTTGAGAGCGTTCACACGTTCCACCTCCTTCTGCTCGATCTTTTCCACCTTTCGCAATTTTATACCTACGGAGAGACAGACAATGAAATAACAAAATTCAACGAATTAATTCACATCTCAAGTACTACTACCACAATTCAAGCACGTCTTCTTTTGTGCACAGCTTTTCTACGAAGGGTGAATTCAAATCTCTGAGACATGTGATCGGGATGAATTTAATCAAAATGAACAATAAAAGCAAGAAAAATTTTACCTTATCCTGTTGAAAGACGGAACAAAAAGAGAGAGAGAGACATTGAAAGAAACACGCAACCTACTCCTTATCATCGAGCTGCGAACGTTTCGAAATAGACGCAATATCTTTTACTAATCCTAGATTACAATAAAAAATACGTGATTAATTTGTCCTCTTAAGTCTCGAATTTCAATTCACCCCCTGCTTATTATTAATTACTATTTTTCGAAAACACCCACCATCTCGAATAGCCTTGAGCAGATCGTTCCTCGGGTCGACCAGTGGGATGTTGGGATTCGTGGGCTTCCTCAGTTGTCCATCGACGATGCTCTTCAACGGTTTGAGCTTCGGAGGATTGTTGACGATCATCTTAGCGATGTCTCCATTAGTCAGAGGTGGCGCCACGGTCGTTGATTGCGGCCCGTTTGAAATTACCACCGGTGGGGGAGGAGGAGGCGGCGGCGGCGGTGGCACGCATGCAGGAGAGATGGGCCGGGGTGGTGTGGGGTCAGGGGTGGGCGGGGGCGGCGGCAGATCCTGAGGCACCGACGGGTCCGTCTCGTCCATGCCCAGCTGGCTGTTGTAGTGCACCCCAGCCTGGGTGTTCATGGCGTTAGTGACGTGGGTCGCCGAGGCCGCCATCGACGTCATTATCATCTGCGAGTTCATGTTCACGTTGTTCTGGCTGGGCAGTGGGCTGTTAGCCCGGCTGCCGTTTCTGCCTAACAAGTGTGAAGGTATCGAGCCTGCAAAAGTTCAGTGATCAGTAGGATGGGAAAGCTACGATTCACCACGGATACATCTTTTGTTTTTTTTTCTCTTCTCGGCTGCGAGTTGCGAGCAAACTTGCGAGAACTCATAACTCCCTGCCTGGTCAGGGGTTTCGTATCACCACAAAGAAGTGGAAGTTAACCAGGAGTTAACTCAACCCCCTTGTGACTGAAACGAAACCGCCTAACAATTTATTCCCTGCTTCAAATGAAACTTGCTGTGTAAAGTCCGGGTTTCTAGCTTCTAATCTGCCTGATTTTCGTGTTGGTGATGTAAACAATGTAAGGATAATTGGACAAATTAAAATCATTGGAAACGAAAATAAATCATCAAAACAGGGAAACATAAAACTTAAAATAAGGAGAACGAAAGAAAAAACAAAAGATATAAGGAAATTGTTATAATTGAAAGAAAAATAATAAAATTGCGCTGAGAAAACTTTGGTGTCAATGGCAGTTGGTGCGAATTGCAACAAATTAGTGTGCTGTGAACATCTAAAAACAAGATTTATTCTTACGATCTCCACGATCATCATGAAAGCTACAAAAGTTTTTGATTAAAATTTTCGCTGGTTATTAGAAAATTTGCACATTATATTGACAAGTAAAACAATTGATTATAGTTCTCAGTTTTCTCAACATAGGATAAAACAAAAGATAAAAAAGGACAAGTGTAAGTACCGTTGATGGGTGGAGGAGACATTTCGCCAGGTGGTGGGGGTGGGGGCGGAAGGTTGTCCCTTCCCGCGGTCAAAGATCTACCTCTGGTTGGCGTATTATTCGCCGACACAACGGTCGACGTTGAATTACTAGATGTATTGCTCGGAGGCGCCGGGGGCGGTTGCGACGGCCTACTGCCCCTGCTGCCTCCAGACCGACTTGGGGTGCTATGACCACCACCAGGACTGCTCTGGTATGTCTCGCTACCTAACTGTCCCTGACCAAGTGCATAATGCGAACTGTACAAACCATCGTCGTACACTTGCTGCTGCTGATGCTGCTGTTGAACCGCATAAGCCGCCGATCTGCATCCCAAATTGCAACACAAAACATTTTATTAATATCAATCGACAAAGCACAAATCAAAAACTTGCGAAATGGAACCTTCCGAACAAAATTGATATTTATAATTACAAAATTCCATTTGCGAAAAATTAATTCCTCTTATTATTATTGGCAATCAGAAAAAATATGATTTCCCTGGGACATCCCCTTAAAATTTAATACAAATTCAAATGAAACCGAAAAAGCTAATTGCAAATTCAATTAAGCACGAATTTCTACTAGAAAGATTCCATTTCAGAGAATAGATGGCTTAAATTGAATTAGTGTGAAATTCAATGGAGGGGTTTTAATGGAGTTGCGTGACTGAGCGAATGTAGAACAATGTAATGTTTGATGGGTGTTGACTTTATGATGCTGCGATGCTGAAAAATGTATGACATTAAATGGCGAGATGATTTTTCTTTTGGTGACGAGTGGTGTTCTTTTTTTTTTGATTTTCTGCGACACAAAAGTGTGCCACAGCTTGTGGTAACACAATTGTTTGCATAATGACCTATAGTGGTCCGACGCCGGGGGGCTGTAGAGCTGCTGTTCCTCGGGCGGGTAGCTCCTCCTGAGTTCGATGCTGTTGGGCCTGGGCGGTCGCTGGTCCGCGTTGATCTGCACCATGCCGAGCAGCGCCTCGTCGGGGATGTGATGTGGCGTCCTGTACTGCACACCCTGGGCCGGCATGATGTACTCCCCGTGTCCCACGGCGAGTTGTCGCTGTCTCTCTCGGGTATTATGCGGCTGCCTGACGCGCTTCTTATGCCTTCCACCGCCGCCGCCTCCGCTGCCGTCGTTGCGTGGTCTGTGTGGCTGCATCGACAAAGACCAATTAGTATCGGAAACGGGAGGGACGAAGAGGTAACAAGCAGTCTGGGAATAAAAAATAGTTGATGCAACTTTTACAGCGTCTCGTCAGTCTCGTCAATTCTGGCCATCGAATTTGTGCATGTTTCAAAAGGCAAGCTTATATTAATTATAACTTGATTAGAGCAAACAAAACAGTCATCCAGAAATTACACACAGATTTCGCAGGCAGTTTTAGTTGGTTCTTTCGTAGGGTTCGTTTAACAAATGGAAAGTTGACATTTTCATGACTTGATTCCAATTTTCTCTTTTTCCACACTGCCGGGGTAAATTTACGCTGCAAAATTGTGTGAGCATATTTACAAAGGGATTTCAAGATTGAGAAGGTGTACAGGTGAACATCAAATTTAGTATACGTATTGAATAAGTACAAAAACACCGATAAACATCAAGGATAAAGTTAGAATCATCGCCTGGATGAACTGCCGAGAATGCCATAGGTTGAGGAGAAACCGTTTTTCGATTACATTAACAACGTCGATAAACCAACAAGGAAATGAACATCTTATCTTGTGACATATAATGGAACAGGTACATAAAGTGCTCGGTAATTGAAGTTGTTGACCTATGTGCTTTTATTTTGAGAACAAAAGTGATACGATAACAGTAGATGCAAAAACATTTGCACATCTGGCATGAGACAAATGGAATGAGAACGTCAGTTTCATTTTTAGGATTGGTTTTCTTTTCTTTTTTTTTTTTCATGGTTTGATTTTCGTCATCTCTGTCCGATGAGATTTTCTCCAGGACACACGTGAAAGATTGACCTGGAGAAAATGTCTGTGAGAACATCAGTGAACATCGAAGAAATGCAAAAACCTTGCACTAATCCTAGCAAACTAGACTTTTTAAAAGCGAGCAACTAGAGTCAGTTCTAATGTTAGCGCAAACTCGTTTGATTAATGGACGTCACACAGCGGATGAGTCTGACCGAGCGCAAATAAATGATGGCTGGTATGACTTTTGATTCGTTCTTTTTTTCACATGATCTCTCAAAGGGCAATTAAAAAAAGTGATACAATTATCCAAACCAACGACTTGCCTCTCTGAACGGTTCGGCATATTCTGACTCGGTCTATAACCAAGGGACAGTTTGAGATATTAGAATAGTAAATTAATTTCATGAGATGTTTCATCCAAGACTTCAATTACATCTTTGCAAATAAAACAGTGTCTTAATTTTGAATTTCTTTTTAAAATCTGATTTAGAATTATTAAAAATTAATCAATTTTTAATTAATTAAAATTTCTTGTCTGTCATTGAAGTCTTGGCCTACAAAAATAATTAAAAACAAAACGTTTGCTAAAAATCAGTTTTGAATAGCGAGTCACACGAAACCACACCTTTTTCCCTCGATCGTGTAATTTCTTTTCTGTATCCTTTAGCATTTCTTGACTCCAGAGATCGAAGAAGTAGTTGGGATCGGTATAAAACTTTAATCCATCTTTGCCATCCTCTCTGAAAAGTTGAAAGTCAGGGTTAATAAATTTGCAAATAACCAATATCCCTCGTTCGAATTCGTTTTTTATTTTTTTTTCCAATATAAGGGTATCTATTATAATGGTACCTGTATACGTTAAGTTTGTCCAAAGGTGGTGGTGTGTCGCATTGTTGGTACGTCTCCAACATAGCAGTAGGCATTGTATCCCTTGATACTACTTGCTGATCAAATATCACTGAACTCTTAAATGCTTTTCTCATGTGAATATCTTGGAGTGAAACTGAAACATAAAAGTTTTGAAATTAAACACAGTTCCAGATTTAATTTATTGTTAATAAAAAAAAATTGCAAATAAAATAAAGATCAGTTTATGGAGAATAAATTCCAAAGATGAGTAAAAATTGAAATACAGTTAGTGAAAGTAAAAGAGTTATTTTTGATAAGTTTTTTAAGAGTTTAAGTTTGGCGTTGAATGAAGAGACGCTCAGCTAAAGAAACACGAGTCAAAGAGAAACGTTGAAATACTAGTTCAATCGTCATGGGTAAAAAAACCGCGATCGGTTGGAAATCCGACACCGAAACAAACCTTATAATTCAGTCTTACAGGAGGATATTAAAGATACCGCATCTTCAATATAATATTACCAGCTATTTAAATATTCAAATGACACGAAATTCGACACCCCTCACACTTAGTTACCAAAATAATAACATTAACGTAAATTGCCTCCTCGCTTTTCTTCACATAAGGTATCTTTCTTCATTAGACAAAACTTGACATTTATTTAAAAAAAAAAATTTTTTTTTAATTTTTGCCGTTCACAATTTTTCTTTATACTACTAAAAAGCCAAACAATTTACAAGTCGATATTGTAAAGTCATTATTTTTGCCTTTTAAATTGCTTGTGAATAGAAAAATGATTACTCAACGTAACGTCATTCTCAAGCATTTAAACAAAGATCTTTTTTTAACTTGATAGAACTCGAACTCATTCTTATCAGTCTCAGTTATGCAAAAAAGAACTGCCCACTGATTAAAATGTTTCAACTAAAAGTTGCAAACGAAATGAAATTTGACGTTAGCATTGAATCACTCGATTAATTTTTATATTTATTTTTTCACAAAATTTTTTAAATTCATTCAATGATTAATTCAGTGACTCAGAAGGAAAAACTTCATGTTTGAATTTTAAAACATTCAACTCTCTATATACCTTGGTTGATTTTTTACTAATCCGTTTTTCATAATTGCAACGAAAACAAAATTAAAATCTTTTCGAATTAAAAAAAAAAAAAACTGACTATAATTTTTGCATTTTCTAAAAACAAATTTACTCGCAAATTTATGATTGCAAAATTTGCAAAAATTGAAATTGAATTTTAATTTTGTACGGCAGAACAGCCTTGCACCTTCTTCAACGTTGCTGTCAAGTTGCGTGACCTTGACAGTGAGCCTATCAATTCTGGCCTGGAGCGAATTGGCCCTGTCGCTGAGGTTGACCGCCTCGCGAGCGAGTTCTCCGAACAAATCTTCGGCATGTCTTGACAGACTGGAGAGCTGTCGAATAGTGTTGGCGAGGGTGCCGTTGGTGGCAGCCTCCAATTCCGAAGGCAGGGGGAAGTCCTCGGGGATGGTGCCGCGGGCGACGTGCACCGGCTCGACCAATCGCTTGGGCAGCGGCATCCTGGTTCTCTTTGGCTTCTAAACTCAGGCCCGGTCTAGCTGCAACAGGCAAAGTTCGAAAAAAGTGATCAATTTTCACTTACAATAATGCAAACGAGCCGCTGAAATATTCATTTTCGCGGCATAGAGAGACGCGCCACGATGCAAAACTCAGTTGTTTCTCACAGGCGGGTAATGCGTGCTTATAACGTGTTATTAACGCAGCTAATAGTAGGATATGAGTCGTTACTTCGGATCACCACCTAACGACAGATCGGACAAATTATTATGCACCGCTGCTAATAATCCCTCGTAATGCTTTGTTTGATAATCAAGATCCCGTTATAGCTACTTGCTAAAAACGTTTTTTTTTCTTTTGCATTTCAGGTTTCTTGTGAAAAAGAAGTTGAAAAAAAGGTATAGTTTCACCTCATACCTCGACATTTTCCTGTTTGAATTCTTTCGTTTGATTCAACATCTTTTAACTCGCAAACAATTTCGTAATACAACATTGTTGACTTGTAAGACAATGTTGTAATTAAAAACACATTTGTTTCATTTGTACATTGAAAACAAGGAATTTGGACGCGCCCCCTCTGTTATACGATTGAACATAATTTAAACTTAAATTAAACTTAAATTAGTACAAATGAAAAGCAATACAGTTAAACTGTGAAGTGTTTCTTCATCCTCTTTGATAGGCCCCTAAGTATGTGACATCGAAGTTCGAAGATGGATCTCGTAGAAACCACCTCTGACGGCTGATAAGGAACAAGAACCTGAACGAATAATTTTATTCGTGTTATGACACGGCTATAATTAAACGGACGAGTTCCGTTCCGCAGATGGAAACAAAAAAAAAATGAAGATGAAGAATGTAAGGAGAGTTTGAAACAAATCGTGTCTCCGCTTCTTATCGTCCGAGATTGTCTCCCCTCTCGCGGCTTACGCATGACTATTGATAATGCCGTGACACGTAGGCTTGCACTGATTGCAGACATAAATCACGCAATTAAAGTATATGTATCCGAGCGGGGATTATTTTACTCAGCATCCAGAGGCGACATGAAACAACTGAAATAACATTTTCATCTCCGGTGGCGCGGCTAGTAAACAACCTAACCGTATTTTATTTATCTGCAAATAAAAAATTGAGAACAATGAATGAAAGTTGCAAAAAAAAAAAAAAAAAAAAACATTTGTTTAATTTGAGAAGAAACATAAAAAGTAAACCTCGTTGCAAAATTCATCTCAACTAGCGGCGCAATTGACCTAGATTCCTTTCGAAGCAAGTGGGCATCTTCAATAATAATGAGTGTGAAAAAGTACATTTTCCTTCCCTTCCCCTCGAGTAGTTGGTTTGTTTTGCTTTTGTTTTTGAGGAAAAGAAAAAAATTGTTGCCTCTGATCGCGAGTTTAACGTCCTCGAAGTTTAATTCCCATTCATCCGCGTGACTCTGACGACCAATCGATCTTGAACAAAACGCCGGCCCTTGAAGGGCGGCTTGAAGATACGTGCAAAAATAATCCAGCCGAAATGAAGCATGAATGTCGGTGGTAATTGGAAGATCGATCTCAATGAAAACAAAATAAAAGAACGGCATGAAATAATAAGTCAATCAGTTTGTTTACCTTTTAAAAGGGGGAGTTTGAAAAAAAAAGGAAATGATAAGACTGACGGTGCACTTTTTTTTCTTTGACGTTTCTTCTTTCCTTCCAAATGATGTTTGGCTTTGGGAGAAAGTATGACTGCATAAATACATGTCTAATTGGCAAGGTATGATAAGGCAATTAAGTCTATCAAAAATGCATGCCAAAATAAACACACGAGATGGTCAAAGAGTTTCGTTTAACATCCATTCGAGTGTTTTTTCTTTTTTTCATGCTTTAATCAGTTTGAATTTAAAAATCAATTGAATTTTAAACATCAACCGTTTATATTACCAAAAAAAAAAAAAAAGAGAGATCGTTGAACTTACAAGTTAAAATAACAATTTCAAATTAATGTTGCAATAAATGTTTCCAATTGTTTTCATTAATCAGGAACGAAAGTTGGTTCGAAGGCAGGATGAAGATTATAAAATTCGATGAAGAAAATGGAAGAACAAATTTTCAAAGAAATTTAAAGGGATAGGAAAAAAAAAACGGCAGAGACAGATGTTGAACAGAAAAATCAATTTGAAAAATTGATCGAGAGTCGCGTGTGATTCACCCTCCTGTGATTGTCATTGGTTGTGGTGAGCGGCCGATCCGGATAGCGGCTCGTGACAATTGGCAACCCACGCCCTGCTTATCCGCAGGTTCGCGTACTCATGCCCGAGTCTGGGACAACGCGTAACCTAAAACGGCGCACGGTGTTTACGCCTCGCTGCGGCTCTTGTCAGGAGACTGTCATCTCGCCGATTATCGATTGACCAATCGCGGAATCTGACTCCGTTGGTCACAGATGAGAGAGGGCTCGCTGAGAGAGATCCCATGCACATAACCAAACTCGCTTAATTTTTGCGCAGGCCTCTTTTTGTTTTAAAATGCAACCCAAGGGTTGAATTGTTCTGACGTTTGTTTTCGTCCCGAGGGGAGATGGCAATGTTCGCAAACTCACCATGTCCGACTCGACGGTCCGCCGCGACGTCCAAACATAGCGTATCGTGAGACACCCACACATACACACACGACCGAACGGGATCGTTTGTCGGAGCGGCTGAGAGAGCTAGGCGTGAAACTCGTCGCGGCACATCGCCGCGGTGGCACAAAATGACGCGAACCGATGACGAGCGCGTCCGTGAGCTCCAACGCGCAAACCGATATCCCCTGCGAAAGCAATTCCGCACACCGAGTTACACACCAACAGGCCGAGCGGAGTCTCTCGTCTCTTCTCTCTGTCCGCACCTTCTGTTTCTGCCCGTCCTCTCGCCCGTCACAGAGGGCGCCACTGCACGGGGCACCACACACAGTCGGCCAGAGAGTGCGCGCCGCTCGTTTCCGCTCGGTTCAATTTCCACCTCTCGCTCTCCTCATGTGAAAAGTTTCGCCACCTGCACAATTGCGGGGGGTTTGATTCACGCGAAGGGAACTCCCTTGGAGAAACAAAAGTAAGGCGATTGTGAAATGTATGCTGGTTGGGATGTTCGGTCTTGAGATTTGACCTCCATTGTTTGTTGTTTGGTCATTTTCGGCGTTGCAATTTTTTTTCATAGTTGAAGACATTTTCATTGTTGTTTATCAAATTGTATTGTTTGTTTGCTTTGAATTTAGAATGTTAAGTTGGTGATTTTGATATGATAAATGTCAAATAAAGGTTAAAATTGTTTTAATTTAGTATGTTTATATTGATTTAAAGAGATTGATTGAAAGAGAATCATTTGTTTTTGTTATTGAAAAATGTTTCGTTTGTTTATTTTTTTTATTGAGATTTGACCTTGCATTGATACAATGTTAAACAAAGCTATAATAACATTTTTGTTTCTTTTTGTTTCAGG
Source organism: Trissolcus japonicus (assembly GCA_030522925.1). Classification (NCBI taxonomy): domain Eukaryota; kingdom Metazoa; phylum Arthropoda; class Insecta; order Hymenoptera; family Scelionidae; genus Trissolcus; species Trissolcus japonicus. The sequence goes on along the minus strand of JAPYZS010000239.1, from coordinate 67,107 downwards.
ATTCCCGCGCGTATTTGATTCAAAGTCCTCGTCTTTCCGAATGATGTGCTACACCAACGCCATCTATAATTTGATTGAAAAGAGCATTCGTGGAAGGTATTTAAACCCCCTTTGCACCACCTTTTATCCCATTGCAAAATCTTGATGAAAAAGAATGAATAAATTGAATTCCTGCTTTTTGTAATTTAATACCGTGACGTCACCGAGACAAACGGTTCGCGTCAGGTACGCGTCCCGCGTCAGTTTGCTGCCAGCCGCCACAGGGGTCAGACGTCCGATGCCGTGTTCATCAGTTTTTTAATCTTTTTCAGTGTAAAACCACCTAAACTTGGTAATATCCTGTTAGCATCTCTTATTTTAATATCTCCGATAAATAACACAATTAAAATTCAATCATAACTTCGTTAAATAATAACAAAGAAAAAATTTGAAAAATCAAAAGACGCCGTTGGGCGATTATCGTCAAACATTTGTCGATTTTTCGTGATATTCAATACGTTTTTAAGAGATCAAACTTTATTTAACAATTTGACAAGGTCAAAAGTGTGTTTTTATTGAAAATATTCGGTTTTTACATGATAAACAAAATAAAACGGTCGTTTTCCTTCGCAAATTGTAATATGATACCAAACGTTTTTATGGCCCACGTGCGCATCATGTTTTTGATATTTTGTTTAAAGTGGGAATTAATATGCAGGATATCTTTTCAAGATGCTATAAAATATTGGTTTGTTTACAAAACTGCGTCAAGGTCAAAGGATCAGGCAACAATTGTTTTTATAATAATGAAATACATCAGACGATTTTTGAACTGCCATTTATGATTCGACTGTGATATATTTTCTTGAATGAAAATAATTGTTATGACCTTATGACCTTGAGTCGTTTGTGTAAACAAACCAGCCTTTCATATCGCCTTGAAGCAATAATGATAATTATGTTTCGATAATTTCGTGAATTATTTTAAAAATAAACAAATGGTTTTAAAGGGGTGTAAAATATCGCCGCCATATTGATTTAGCATTTCGCGATCATATCCACTTGTATCTATGAAATCTTCAACTAGTATTCTTAAAGTCAACGATATTTTTTATCGGGTATCATTACTGAATATTAACGTTTCATTTTTTTTCATTTAAAAGTTAAATAATAGCTTAACACAGTCAAAAAGTAAACTTGAAAATTGCCAAACCGCCTTTGGCAAAATATAATCGCGGGGTTATTTTAAAGTCAATTTTTTTCGATATCAAAGTCTCTTTATTAATGGTATGGCTTATGACTCCATGTGGCAGTGCATCGCGAACGCGAGTGTCGTTTTTTAGCGCTTTTTAGCGTTTGTCGCGAGTGAAATCGAAATTTATCATCTGTAAAAGTGTCGGGGTGTTTGTGAGTGCGCGCCATTTGTGACGTTATTTTCAAACGCTCTGTCCAATGCCGCTCTGTTGCCTGTGTCTGCTGAAGATTAATAGTAAGTCAATTTGTTGTCATCCTTTTTATATCAAAAACTATAAAAATGAAATTTGATTTTGAACATGTATTACATTTTTGGCGGGAAATTCGAAACTTAAATTTTCATTTTATACGTTAAATTATTGCAAAGTAAATTTACTTAATTAATTAACAACATAATTTTGTTACCTAAAAAAAATGTGGTTTAAAAAAATGCGAAATTACTAGATGGCACCACTAATCAATATTCAAATTGCGGTTTGCTAAAAATAAGAACAAAAAACTTTGAGCTTTCCAAACAAGAACGCAGAACTCAAAGGGACAATTTTGTATTGCTTTATTCACTGTACTAAATACGAATCACTCATATGCAAGTTACATTTTTATTTGATTATTAAACACTAACATACAATACAGCGCATGTATATCTTGATTTGGAAGTCATTACAATTAATCATTGAAACCAATCAGACGAAAGTTATTGTAGAACGGAAATCTTCTTAACAGTGTGATGTGTCAAGCGGTGTGTTAGACTTTCCTCTCTTCACAATCATTCAGCTATCGTACGCCTAACTGCAAAACATGTACTTTTACAATCGCTAAATTATCGTGACCTAACCAACGGAGTGTTACATTCCATTAATTCTACTTGTTATTGGCAGTACTACAATCAGTAAAAAAATCATACTTAGCGTCTAATAAAAATCATCTTCCAAATCAATCCCTGACAGCTTACTTTTGCAAACCGTTTACATAAAATTTATCCACTCAAATGTTTCAGTGTTGAAATTTTTAAGCAAAAACAAGCTTCTCCACCTGTTTCTAGTATCAAAATCTATGTTGAAACATCTTGACAATAAACTTTATCTAAACAGAGATGGGCACCATCAGGGAATATAATAATCTCGTAGTCTTGTAATTGCATCGGCCTAGCGAAATTCGTAGATAAATATATATTTACTCTTGAAAGGGGGCTCTAAAAAGAGGGGGGTATCGAAATTGCAAAGTTGTATATTAAGTCGCATCTGAACACTTCTATTTGGCGTGAACGAGTCACTATTTGAACTACAATTTTTTTTCTCTCTTTCTCTCTCTCTCTATCTCTTTCTCTCACAGCTTCTGTGCACCTGCTGAGCAAAATTGCACCGCGACTTTCAGTCTCCTCGTCTCAAAAACTTAGTCGGCAGGGTTTTCATTTCTTTTTTTTTTTGACGTAACACTATGAAGCATTATTCTATCAAGTTATCGAGTTTACTGTCATGGCTTCAACTATTTTCGATGGCATTCAAAGGATGACAGTTTGGAGCCTTGAGGATTCGACGTCCCATTATCAGGCAGTGTTAAAAAGTAGGAAGTTTTGAAATGACCATCGTGATATGTATTGTTGAAATAATGGTTCGGTTGGTATAAAAATATGAAAACTAAAACTAATGCGATGGATTAAATGATTAAACGATAGACATAAATTATTACAAATGTTGTACGTAAACGACATAAATCTATCAATTTTTTATAAATAAAATGATATCACACTTGATAGTTTCGTCCCTAGAAAAAATAGTGACACTGCGCGTAATGTCACAAATTATTTTTTATCTCATTCACTTCCTTGTAGTTTAAAAAAAGTTTACGAAATAGTTGAACAGTGTCTCGATTTTGTTTTCAACATTGGTACAGATAGTTTTTTTTTTTCATCTATCATAGGAAGTCTTTCTGAACTTTTGTTTTGTTCTTTTGTTGTTTTTTTCTTTTCAAATTCTTAAGTAATTGTCAGATCATATTTCCAACTTGATCTAGACCTACGTGAATAATACATTAGGCCCTTTAAATTCTAGAAATTATAAAATTATCATTCGTTTTGTATGATAATTTTTAATTATTGTATTCAGCCGTACTGATTTACCAGAGGCGCAATTTTTTGAAATAATATTAATAATAATAATAATATGAAATAAAAAAATATTAAACTTTTAATAAAACACCTTGTAAGAAGGTGATAATATTGCATCTCGGTAACATGGATTTATCAATCTAAATTAATACTCAATGTTTTGATATTTAAAATCAGTTTGCACTTAAGCTTCACGAATCTACAAATAAATCATTCGTTTTTTCTTTTTTTTTTCTTGCATTCATTAAATACTATCTTATCTTGAGAGCCAAACGGGACCAAATTTAAACGTCAGTTCAACTCGCATGCCGTCGCTTCCCTTAGACATGATTGATGATGACCTTCCGGTACTTTTTGTAATACTCTTCATTGACCTCTTCCGCGGACCCGTCCTTCTTCAGTATCGTATACCGTTCCTCCTCAGCCTTCGTTTCATTTTTCACCTGTCCGCCGGACTTTTTGTTCGACTTGGCGAACAGTCCAGAACCCTCCTCGGAAGAGGAACTGGGCTGCTTGAAGACACTTTTCATAATATTGTTCATCGCTGTCTGCACGCGTTTCGGACTGTCCGAGCTCTTCTTCACGAACCCATTTTTAATTGACTCCTCCTTTTTGTCCTCCTTGTCGCCGATCGACAGTCGTGCCATCTCGCTCTCGGCGCTCTCATTTTTTACAGCTTTGTCCTTCGCCCCGAAGGGATTCATCTTGATAATCGTGCTTTTAGATTTTGTCTCCTTCTCGTCGCGCTTGGAAGACTCGTCCGGTTCGGCCTCGTCCAGGTCGGTGACCTGAAGGTTCTTCTTATTAGATTGCGTTTTATTGTCAGCCTCCTTCTTGGTCTGATTGTCCTCCTCGGCCTTAGCCTTAGGGACCGCCTTCAACCTGGAGATCATCTTACCGACCTCGTTATCGTTCTGGGGCATGGGATTGTGCTGCTCCACCACCGGCAGATAGTTGGAGTAATCGGTCACCAGTTCGAACGACTGGTTTCCGTTCACGTACTGCGGTCTCTTCGGCTGCTGGTACTGTCCGCTGGGATACGCCGGACAGTTCGGCGCGGTATATCGATCCGGGTTGGGTTGTTGCGCGTACTGGTTGACCCTCTGGTAGTTGTCGTTGCTTTGGTAGTTGGGCGGTTGTGCGTTCTGCGGGATCGCCTGCTGGGCCTGCGCTTTCTGCTGGTTCAACTCGTCCTGCAGCCGCTGCTGATCGTACGGCACGTCCGGCTGTGCGTCGATCCAGGTCTCCTGCTGCTGCATCATCTCCTCCTTGTCCTGACGCGACTGCACCGCCGTCCAAACTTTCTTCAGCTCGCCGGTTATGTCGCGGTCTTTTAAGATCGAGTACACTCGCATGAACTTCACCTCTCGGTTTGTTGCCTCCACGTAATCCAGGATGTCTTCTATCAAAGTGTTACGTTTCTGCAATGATTATTCAGAAATTGAAAATCAAATAAAAAATCTTTCTAACTTTTTGAAATAAATATCACTTTCTTATGTTAAATCTTCAGATAAACAAAAATTTATGTTGTTTCTTTTGTATTAAGTTCTTGTTTTCAGTTCAAGAAGACAATTATTTAGTTCATTAATTTTTTTTAGAGAATTTGTTAAACCATCGTTTTAAAAATCTTTGATTTCTTGCCTCGGGATCTTGTGCATTTTTCCCATTTATCCGTAGTACTTCTGGATGGGCAATCACAGCATAAACTGAGATATCGTTCTTCTCGTGTCGACTTGCTGACACTCTCATCCCCCCGTAGAAGGGTATCGGTTCCGAAGGTGTGCTGGGAACTGGCACTTTGTCCCAGGATAATACATTGATGAAGGAAGTGTCTTGACTGTCCTGGAAAATTGAAATTCATAATGTTAAATGTTAATTCAGAGTTAAACTTTTAATTTTTTATTAACCTTTTTTTATTCAATTCGAACTTGTCACATGCAATAATACACACAAAATATTCACAGTGCAAATTTAAAACAACGTATAAACATTTGTACATAAAAATCACATATTTTTAAAAAAAAATCGGTTTTTTATAATATAATACAAAATTTGTTTATTTACCTGCAAATAAACTTGGATACACATGTGAGGCTGGGGTGGATTTTTGAATAGGAGTCCACCGTACCTTTTCATCCTTGTGCTTACACCACTCTCGCTCATGGTTGTTTTTCTAAAAAAAATTGATCAAAACAAAAGTCAACAATTACAACAAAACACAAAAACATATACATAAAATAACAATTACATAAAAACAAACAAGAAATGTAACAAACAAAAACACATTTGGCACTAAAATAGTAAAATAAAAATTCAACTCTTTACACTCCATATAAAATCATCATTGAGAGATGTAAACAAGTGCATGTCACTTCTCCAGTGCACAATTATTTAATAATACAAAATTGAAACAATATTTTTTTCGTCTAGAAAAAAAATCAAATCTTAAAATAAGCACTGTAGTTTGGCAGGTTGTACAGCTTAGTTTGGAAAATGCCAGGGGGTCTGGTAAAAAATTATACAACCTATCATTTCCGTTGTTTGTTTCTAATGCTTTCGATTGACACTTTGTGTTTCGACATTTGCTAATATATGAAGCAACGAGCTCACCTGACAAAGACCAGACAAACAGTTTCTTGATTTCGGTTCTGCCAGGGTCCGACTTTTTTACATCATGAAGCACTTTCGGGATAAATGAATAATCGCGATTGTTTTTCTTTTGTTTATTATTACTGCCGTGGTGCCAATGTCAATGACTATACGCGAACCGAGATTTCGATCATATGGGCTCCCTCTGATTGAATGGTGATTCTACAATGCGACCAAATTATTGTTACTTTTTGTTTGTGCAAAATCATATGAATACACCCACCAATCGCAAACAAATTTGCTTCAGGAGAAGTTTTGATCGAAACAATTTCCCGAGGTTTGCATTGTATTTTTTTGGGTTGTATAAAAAAGTTTGTGTTGCTGTGCGCTTGACAAAATTATGTCTGTTTCTTTCTAAACGTATGAAACTGAAAGCAAAAGCAAGTAAAGAGGGTGAGAGGGCTTCGCTAGTCGCACTTGACAACCACTGTGAAAGATTTCGGAACGCTCACCGAATGGTTTTCGTTCACCGAAAGTAGATGGCTTGAGATGCAAATAAAAAAATCATTCTCCCATATAAACAAACATCAATGACCTTGGGTTCCATTTGGAGAACGTAAATGAACATGAATTTTGTCGCAATATTTACAGGTTAATGAAAATGTGCAATTTTGTTTAATCTTAAAAAAAATTGTTACTGAAATGAGAAATATCTTTTTTTTTTATTAGTTTGAAAAGATCCGTCAACAAATTAGCGGTGTTTAATTGGTTTATTGACAGCTCACTCGCGTAATTCAATTTCGTGTTGCTTTTATTTTTGCGACTCGCCGTCCGAGGGCGCCACGTACTTGAAAAGAAAAGTCAAACGACAAATCCCAAAACGTGAAATTTTTTGACGCAAGACGCAAGATGATAGTGGCTTGAAAGCGCCAAGATTTGTCTAACTTCGAATTCGCTGTCCGCAAGCTGCCGTCAAAAATGTGAAGCTCCGATTGTTGTATCTCGTTTTGCATTTTGTTTGGCAATTTTGTGCTTGCTTGCGATGCGTCCATGAATTGGCATGCCCATGACGTGAGAAATGTTTGTTGTAATTGCGCTTGCAACTTTTCTGCTGCATTCTGTGAGATTTGTTGCGGGCTTAGATTGTTATCCCAGTTACTGCCACGAAAAGGTAATTATAAACTCAAATTAATCAATTTTTCATAACTTAAAAGAGGAGGTTAGGTGTCAAATTTATTTTTGTTTACAAAATTTGCAAAAAAATTATAACTTGAATTAATAGATAAAAAATAAAAGATTTTTTATTAGGAGATTAAACAAATTTTTGCAGAGAAAAGATTTTTTTAATTTTTTCGTGTTTTTTGCCAGACTTTGCTGGATAACAATTCAGATGTAACATGTTTTATAGAACCAGCTAAAACGAACAATGGTGAGTTTCAGTCATTAATGATCATGTTTTATTTGTCAATCAAATTTCAAGTAGATTAAAATTTCGATATAATTGTGAACTGATGTTATTATTGTTTACAGACTGTGTCAATTTGTCATTCGAAAATCACGGACACTTTCCTCCACAAGGAGAGAAGTATGCCAAAGTCAAGTTGACAGCATATGTTTTAGATGACAATGTTCATCGCAAAGCCACGGCTTTTAATTTGTCCATAGGCCACATGAATATTCGAAGTGAGTATCTAGATTTAAAGCTGTTTAAAATACGATCACTTACTATGTGTGATTAATTTATAATTTTGTATTTACAGAATTAGTGACGAGGTACCAAAACATTGTCGACGAAAAGTTTTCAGAGTGTCGTCAGATCGAACTGATTAGAAATTCCACCGATAATAATGAAATTGAATTATTCCTCTCTTGCTCTTTGGCTAAGGAAAATTATGAAACATCTCCATACAGATTGGAGTATTTGGTATCAACTGATAAATTTGAATATAGCAGGAAATTAGTATTCATCGTTCCAAAACACAAGTTTATAGGTAACGTATGCAATAGTCAAGTTTTAAACAAGTTTTTAATACACCAATAATTGTTGTACGAATAAATTAAAAAATGAGAAATTGTAATTTAACAAAGGCAAAAATCGTTAATCCGATTTTTAATTTTCAGATTCAGAGAGCGAAGACGTAATTTCGTATGTCCCGTTCATCTACATTGACGTCTCTGATACCTCAGAGCTGACCCTGTTCATTCAACCTGCGCCTGAAAAATTCAACGTGACGTCCTACCGAATATGGCTGATCAATAATGGAACCGAATTCACAAAAAATGTCACCGTTACTTCGACGGACGGCAAACACATTCGCTACAATTTTCCGGTTGCCACTGGGGTGTATTATTTTAAAGTCGCGTCCCTTCATCCATCTTGTGACATCTACGGTTGCGTCAACAGCACTTCGCCGCTCATCAGTATAAGTAAGAGTCGCAACTCGAAAATGTGAAAAGCAAAATAGAAAGACATTGTAAAATTTCACACAATAATTAATGCAAAGACGTGTTTTTTCAGAACACGCATCCCATCGATTATTGATTATGATTATTAGCGTCATATGGATTCCACCTGTGATATTCTACGCTTTATTCAATGCATACAAGGTGTACAGAAAAAATGGTATGTTTATTCATGAGCACGACATACGTAAGCCGTTTGTTCGATAGTTGATACAACTCGTGTTTTTAATTGTGTAAAAGTGCAAAATGCGCAATAAACTGAGAATAAGAGCATTATGAGAGCTACTACCAAGGATAATAATGTAAGCGGTTTTACATAAGTCATTTAGCCAACGAACAACGGTAGCAAAATAGCAGACGAGGCGTTATTTTCGCCTCGCCTTAAAGTCGTTTGAAACACCTAATGGGCTCATTATAAATTTTGCATAACATTTCAAAACCAATAAGGGACGCAAAATAGCGTGTCCTCTATAGGCTTTTTGGAACTTGAGAGAAAATAATTAATCGATCTGTTCATGTTTACCGACTAAACAGAAAAGCTGAAACGTGCCGAGAGGAGACCCAAATGCTTGCTCGTGTACCAGCCGACTCACACGTTGCATGTAAATGTGATGCTGGATCTGGCCAGATATTTGAGGGGTTGCAACATTCATGCGATAATTGATGTTTTGGATTTGTCGGAAAGTGAAAACAAGGTATGACTGTTGAGGAAATGATATATTGATTCTGCGTAAAGTTAGAAAAAGATTGAATGAAAAATTGTTACAGGATCCAGCGGTTTGGTATAACGAGATGTTTCACATGGCTGATATAGTGCTTTGGGCCGCGTCGCCAACTGCACTTGATGGTTTCGTTCCGTCCTTCACCGAGTCGGTGGAGAATCAGATCCTAGCCCTCTCGAAAGATTACGAACTCCGTAGGAGCAAAAAGTTTTATATCTTGCAATTCCCTTATTGCAGTATTAATGACCTGCCGCAAGAAGCTTACTCGCTAAAAGTTTTTTCCCTGCCGGATGAGCTGGGCAAGCTCGTTAAGCATATCAATAACCTTGAGTTTATACGATTTTTCGGGGTCTCGAACAAGTTGTTCATCGAGTCTGTGAACGCCGCGACGTTGGAACTCGCGCACGAACGTAACAAAGAAACGAACAAAAACTCCGAAGGGAACGGTGAGTTACATCAGCTAAAAATAATAGCTAAAGAATTGAAAAAATTGTAAATTAATTATTTATAAATTATCAAGTTTATAAGTTTCTCAATTTATATTAATTGTTTTTGCATTTCAGAAATTCCTTTGCTGTTGGAAAAAACTCAGGAGACATATTCCGAGGGAGTTGACGAAACTGCTCTGCGTGATGAAACTGACAGGCACTTCGATCAATCGAAAAATACTGCCGAACAACTGAAATTGTTAAACGAGAATTAGACCTCGAATTCAACACGACTGAAGCGGCAAACACAATTCTCAGTAGCGCCAATGTATTAATACCTTCGAAGCAGCGCTCTTATGTTTATCCGTAATTTAAAAAGTGAGAATCTCTTCGTGATATTTAGACTTGGATATTCATGTGAATCAAAAAACCAGGTGGATAATTTTATTTTTTTATTTATTTAATGAAAAAACGATTAGACGTTTTTTAGGAAAACGGAGCGTCAAGGAAATCTTTACATCGAGTGAACAAACGTGTTTTTTTTATCAACTATCGAGTTAAGTTTGAAACGAGTTAAGTTTCAAAGCCGAAATGGCCTTTCAATCAAAAGCCTGATGCTTATCGGAGAGAGAAGGGATACTTTTTTACACACCATTTACAGTTGAATTAATCAAAACCTATAGGATTTTTAGTAACAATAAATTCAAATATGCTTTTTCGCAATTGTGTAAAAAATATTTATTTTGGGTTTTACGATGCAGTTGTTGAATTCAAGTTTCATAAACTTTTTTTATGAAATGATCTTATTACGATTGAAAGACAAGTTTCTTCCTGAACACGAAGTGCCTTATGAAGAATTCGACTCCATCGCAAAACTGCACTGCGCAGATAATCCAAAAACTTTTTTTTAATGATTATTCGTAAAAAAAGTTAATAAAAATTAAAAAAAAACTGACGATAGAAAACTATAAACAACTGAACATATTTACATATATTGTATACAATGTAATAATATTTTTACAGCCGACTTTACAGCTAGAAGTTTAATTTTTGGTTGAAGCCGATACTTTGGAATGTCAGCTATCGTAATTTCAATTACAAAAATTGTCATCTATGCGAACTACGTGTACACTCAATGAGATCATTTTTTAAACATTGTAAGGCATCGCAGCAAGTACAAAACAAAACTTAAACATCGAGTTAACTTATGGTACAAATAACGAAAAAAAAAATTAAAAAACAATAATGCATTTCAAACTGAAATAGATTGTACTTATAAGCAGAGTGTTTCAGTCTGACAAATACTTCTCAGTTGCAATTTGTATGAGAACGATTTTGTCGATCAAAAAAAAGAAGAAAGAAAAAAACGATCTTCATAAATTAAAGGAATCATTCAACAGCAACAACAATTATATTTACAACAAATGATTAATAAAATGAAAAAAAAAATTACAAAGAAACAACTTGATTCTGTAATCGAACGTGATTGTTTTTATAATTCTGTATAATTGATAATGACGAGGCCTCAAGTGACGGGAAGCGGTTCGAGATTTTTGTACATCGCGTTCTGTTTTTCGCTGTCGCTCTTGTCGAAGAGCAGCAGGTCCTGGTCGCGTCGCGTGCCCTGCATGTTCAAGTAACTCTGCGGCTTCTCGTGCGTGGGCGTAAGGTCGTTGTCGCTGCTGCTCGTGACGCTGTTGTTTCTCACTTTGATCGGGCTCTCGTAATGGCTCGCGTCAACGTTGATCACGCGATCGTTCACGTAGCCGGGCTTTGTTACAGGATCCTGCCAGAGGGTTTGCAACTTGTTCACCTGGTCGCTTTTAGTTACCGGCTCGTTAGACGGTTTGCTCAAGTAGTTCGCTGGGTTTGATTGCTGCTCCAAGACACAGTCTTCGGTTTCTACAACAAATATATTTCATTTTAACTGAACAACAAATAAATTTCTATTTTATATATTTATATAAAATTTTATAAATTTTTATTTTGTAAAATTTGTGTACTTGATAATTTTGTATTTGTTTTTTTATTTAATTTTAGGTTTAGAAATTTTAACTTACTTTGAGGGTGTTCAAATTCTTCCATAATTGTGAAATACGTCTGATTGTGAAAAGCGCGAGGATTCAAGTCCAAGTACTCCGTTCCGTCTTCCAACATGCGCTCCCAACGGCAAGTCAGTTCCTTGAAGGACGGCCGCAATCCCGGCTCGTCTCGCCAACAAGAAAGCATGACTTTGTACCTAAAATTATAATTTGTTAGACGGCTGATAAAGTATGTACATTTGTATGAGGGATGGAAGAAGATTTCCATTGCTCACAGTTGTTCGGAACAATTTTTAGGTCGCTCCATTCTGTAGCCCGCTTTGAGAAGATTATACAAATTATGCACGTCGACCCCGGGATATGGAGAGGCGCCAAGTGTGACTAATTCCCACAGAAGGATGCCGAAACTCCAAACGTCGGATTTGCTGGTGTACACGTGATCCGCCAACGATTCCGGTGCCATCCACTTGACGGGAACTATTATATTTTTATGTCAAACAATTATAAATCATTTTTATTTTAATTCCAAAATTCAACAACAATTTTTATTATTTTAATTTCAGATTTTGTAATCACCTCTTCCCTTGCTGCGTTTCAAATAAGCATCATCTTCATAAACGTCCCGAGTTAAACCAAAGTCTGAAATCTTGCAAACTTTTCCGCTCGCAAGTAGAACGTTCCTTGCTGCCAAGTCTCTGTGAACGAGCTAAAAAGTACAAAGGAAAATCGATTTGACATTATTTTATTAGTTACTGCACCTTCTTTTAATTTTGATTTAATTTTTTCTTTCAAAAGATTTATTGCTTAACATTGTTTTTTGATTGAATAGAAAATTTCATCATACTTTAATTTCCGATAGGTACGCCATTCCCTTGCTAATCTGCCAGGCGAACGAGAGTATGTCCCTTGGTTTTATGGCGTAAACGGACGAGTCGATCAGCTCGGCTTGATCCTCAGTAGGCGACACCAACGAGGCCAAAGGCAGTCGACACTCAACCTCCAGATGACGACTCTTCCTCAAGTAGTTTCTGCAATTTGTCAACGCTCTTCATAAATTCATAAACTTCGCGCCAAGAATTGGCACATTGTCTAACCACCCTGGATGGCATTCTTCGAAACATCGTCTAACAGCGCAATTTCGTTGCCTCGAATTTACATACATAGTGGACACTGCGCGTTCCCGGCCAGATGATATTCGCGAAGAAATATGTTGATGTATTGAGAAAACGTTTCGGGAGCCTTTTCCTTTTTTCTCATCAAATCGTTAGAGCATTCCCAAGATGGTCATAAAAGAGAACTTCATCATTTGCAGACTGTTAATTATACTGTTGAAGTAGATGAAATACTTGATTTTGTAAAAGAAAAAAGAGAGAGAGAGAGAAGAACTTTCAAGCCCAGCCTGAATTTTAATTGACTTTAGCGATCACGAAAGGCTTGAACGCACGATCTGTCTCTTTTATAAATAGAGATGAATTTATGGCGTACCGTTATTGATAAGTCGCTCGACGGAGCACGATCTCTGCGTAGAATCGATTAGTTAAAAATAATTTAATCCGGCTGATTACTCGCACCGAAGAAAACCGCGCGAAACTTTTTATCGCTTTATTGTTATTCTTTTCTCGATTCGCTTTCATCGGCCAATTGTTTCGGCGTCGAGAAGTTTCGAACTTGTAAGAGGTCAATGTTCAACTTTGTTATCACCTTAAGGAGCCGAACTCGGCGAACTCGATGATCAGATAGATTGGACCTCCGGGGGAAGTGCAGGCTCCCAAAAGTCTGATGACGTTCGGGTGTTGCGCCTCCTTCAAGAGTTGGTACTCGGACAATAAATCCGCGAGCTCCGAAGCACAGGCGTCCTCCTTCAAAGTTTTAACTGCCACTGTTGTTGAACCTGGACAGCCATTGATGTCCACGGCTTTTGCCTTTAATACTCGACCGAACTCGCCCTCGCCCAAAACTTGCTCCATTGACAATTTGGCTCTTGGAAATTCCCATTTCGGGTCCGGCTGTGAATAAGAGATGAAAACAACTTTTTGAATACGCCAATTTCATTGTCCTTTTTATTTGCAGGATATCTATTCGTCGTAAGAAGAAGACTGTTTATGGGACGAGAAAAAAAAAATCGAGGAGGGAAAAACCCTCGACGCCCGGAAAGTTGGCAATATTTATGGGGGATGAGGACTTTTCGGCTGCACCGTAAATTGGATGAAGTTTCAATTTGACTGCTGCTTTGAATGCATGAATACATTTGCATTGATTTGATTAATTGAGCGAATTTAAGGGGCTTCAAACGTGTTACTGCGTCTTTAAAATACTCGGAGAATTACGTGCAGATTATTATCGCGTTACTGTCACGCATGAGTGTGAGTTGAGGTGAAAATGCTGAGAGCGTTCTTTTTTTTGTTCGAAAAATTGGATAACGAGGTGATACTTTGAGTTACAGAAAGATAAAAATGATTAATCATGCGGTGAGTTTGTTTGATATTAAAAATTTTTGTCCCTGAAATGAAAAGTTAGATTTTGAGATAGAGAAAGACAAATTCAATCAGTCTGAAAGTTTTTGCTCGGATACTGATCTATTCTTTTGGTTTCAGATATGAGATGGCATTTGAATGTGCCGATAAGATGAAGTTATTGGACTTACGCTGTGGCTTCTAGGGATGAAAAGGCTTTGATTTGCGCTGTTTGGAAAAGAGTCGAGGCCAATGAGCAGACCGTCTCCACGCTCGATATAATCCGCCGGCAGCATTCCCAGAGCGTTCGCACCATTTTCGGCTCCGTGATTGCAGTCTCGACACGAACTTTTCTTTGAATATCTAAAAGTGCGATGAAGAATTAAAAAGAAAAACTCCCAGTTGGTTTTTATATAAAAATGAATTAATTTGTATAACGTTTATATTTTTCTTTATTCATTGTTCCAAGTCACTTTTTTTGTTAAATTCATCAGAGCTATGAAATTTCAAGACTTGATAAACGAGCGAATTTTAATTCAAGTGGAATTCATTAATAGTGACAAGAATCTTAATGAAAATGCGAAAAAAGCTTTCGCAGTTTTTGTGTACGCACTATACATGGATAACGCGATACTGCACTTCTGCACTCGGGCTCACTGAACTGTGAACACGATCGACACGAAAGCCGTTGTTTCGACCAGAGCAATTCTGTTATAAAAATTAGGGGCAACACAGGAGACACGATAAAAATCACTAAAAAGTCATGAAATATTGAAAAATAAATGTCGTCGAAGAACTAAATTGATTTTAATTTGACCTTCCACTTTATAATCGTGAACGAGATTTTATTAACGACCGAGATTCAAAATTTTTTAATCGTATAATTGTACCCATTCTGTTGCAGCGCTGAAATTGGAAGTGATTGAAGTTGTGACGAGGAAATTGCAAATACCTGCATTTCCATAGAGTGAACGAACCGACGATCATTGAGAGTACGAAGAAGCCGCCTATTAAAACTCCGAACATACAGAAAACGCCGCATGAATCACTGCTCGATTGAAGAAAAACAGCCTCCTTGTCTGCGAAAAGGTATTTGTGTTAATTCAATCATAAATATATTAATTAATCAAAACGATATAACAACAAAAATTGACAAAAATTAACAAAAATTGAAATTAAAGTTAAGAATTAAATGATCTTATAATAAGTTAAAAAAAGTGAAAGGATTTATTTTTGTTGACATAAAACAAATGTGGGAACATGGTATATAGTATACATAGTAGTTCCGATAAGCACAGGCCAAAACGGGAACCGAGGTCGTGAGAATTATACCTTTCCGGGCGTCTGATAGTAGCGGATGGTTATTGCGGTCCTTTCGGAAATAAGTCGTAAGATTTCCGTTTTTACTGGCGACTTCTGGACTGCCTCTGGTTTCTTTAAGGAAGGGAAAACAGGTGCACTGCATCATGTCGTTGCACGTACAAGTGCCCATCCCACTATGAATGCCGCGACCGTTCTTGTTCATCTCCCCGAAATGCACTTCCGCTAAATCGAAAGATTTAATGTCACCAAAAGTTTTTAATTCAAAAAATCTTATTGGCCTAAAATTAAAAAGTTGCAATTTTTTTTTATTCAAACTTGAACAAATTACAAAAACGTAACTTTTTAAATTGTTTCTAATGTTGTTAAAAAAGTGCAAATAATTTTCATAATTTTTGTAGTAATTTGAAATTTTTTCAAATAATGATTAAAACTTATAATTTTATTTTGTTTTTTTTTTTTTGAAAACGTGCGGGGTAACGAGTTAACAATTTACATTCGATAGTGCAGTCCTGTGGACAAATCCGCAGATCCAAATGCTCCAGATCATCGCAAACATTGTCCGGGCAGTAGTTCAAGTTTGGCGAGCACGTCTGGTATTTCTCCGTCATTGTGACGTCCCCCACGCTCGAATTGTTTCTTCGCCATGAACATTTTGTGTCGCTAAAATTGCATAAGTTTTGATAAGCAGTCAATTTCATTCAATGAAAGAACCCACTATTATAAGCGATCGAAGTTGAAAGCTTCCATTAAATGATACAATTGAATCGATTCGAATCGTTTTTCTCACTTAACACTTAATTGATTTAAACTAAATATCAATAAATTAATATTAATCAAGAAATGTTTATCCAAAAACATTTTTCTAATAATAATTTAATTTGTATTTTTTATAATTGCAAAAAATACGTTGATTAATGAATAAAAATGAAAAATATTTTTAAAAAATAAAGGATTTTTGTTTTGCGTATAAAATAAGTTCGAAGCGAATAATAATAACGGGTTATTTTTGATATTTTAAATACAATGTAATTTAAATTCATAATGTTTGGATGGACATGTGACTGATAAGGCAGGCAGTAATAATTCGCGATATCTTACTTGAGCAGGCCGCTACCGATGCCGCACATTGTTTCACACTCGTGCCAGGTTTCGGCGTTAGCACAAGAATGATCATGATTGCAACGGTCCAAAACTTGATGCGTGTCTAAAATGCTTGCTTTCACATACGTTGACGCTCGGCTGCGATTTGGAAATTGCCACTGCACTTTTAGTCTGTGAAAATAAAACCAAAACTTTTTAGCATATCAAAGAATAAAAAGTACATTCATAACAGTCAAAAATGTTTAGGAATCTTTACAATGTTCAGTATATAAGGACTGTGGAAATTATAGCGAAAAAGATATGAAGAAAATTCGACCGATTAGAGGTAGATTATTTGTTGCAATGAATATTTAACAGCATTCATATAATGGAAACTGGTTTGTATTTTAATATTGAAATTACATTGTAGAATAGATTAACATTTAATGAGCTGTTTTAATAAGCGGTGTAAAATAGCTATACTTCGTTCTCATTTGTTTCGGTCAAAACTATATATTTATATTTGAATTATGTATTTCATTGTTGAATTCATGAGTTTTTCTCGGCCGATGCATTGAACTTTTCAATTTTCAAAAACAAACGATGAAAATTAACGATAAAATCCGTGAAAAGCGAAGAGAAATTTTCATTAGAATTGATATTTCGCGATATTTCGAGATGATTTGCACATGACAAGAAAAATCAATTTTTCATCATTTCGTGTACAAAAAGCAAAGAAAAAGAATGTTATTCCTACCTCTCTATATCAAATTAATAAAGATTTCAAATTATTCCTGGCAGCGAACAAGATAATATTGTTCTTCCTATAAAGGAAGTTACGGAAATAAAATCGAAGAATAAACAGAGGGCTGCTCGGGCAATTCATTTTATCAAATTTGATACAATGAAAGATTTTTTCAGCGGTATTGCTCTTAGAATATTTGGAAAACGTGAAAACAGGCTCTTGAAAAGCATTAGCTTATGTTTGAAATTTAAATGACATTTTAAAAGCTTTTAAATTGTTTCAAAAATTGAAAGGAAAACAAGCATTTTACGTTTTGTAACAAAAATTTTATTGTGAAAATAGTGGGTCTGCGAAAAATTGCACTTAAAAGTCGATAAATGAATGTTTGCTGAACATTGTATTACTTTTGATGTTGTAAGAACCTTTGTATTATTTATGTACAATCTTTTTCAATGCCAACCGCAGCCGGTGCACGTTTGGAAGACAAACGACACACGCCGCGGGAACCAAAATGAGTTTTCTCATTTCTCAGTGAAAAATTATGGCGCCTCATTTTTTGAATCTGTTTGTTCGCATCAATTCGACTCTTAAACTCCCGTTCCATTATTTTTTTAAGTCTAATCAATTTTGTGTCAAGCAGGCATTCGACGGTGAAAAAAATTGTTCGACAAACATTTGAATAAGCGGGATAAAAATACGAGACGCGTTTTGTCATGCCAATAAATATAACATCCAGCCGGAATTTCTCTATTCCGGAAGGTATTCGAGTGTCGCTTGCAACCAATATTTATTTTTTGATACAAAAAAAAAGATCAAGTCAGTTATTTTGTCCAAAACTGTCGCTGAATATGAAACATCTTATGGGATGAAAAAATGTCAACTCAAGTTTTTCTTTCACTTTTTCTGTCATTTCAAATTTCAATATTTTTTATAAGAATACTTCTTCAATGTTTTCATGTCATTTCGTATTTTTTTTATATTTGAAATGAATGAAATACTGAAATATCATTGTTAGGAGTTTTAAAAAAAAGCTACAAGTTGGAAGGAAAGAAAAAAAAAGGATTTTTGAACTGGCATTGATCAAAATTGGTTGTATGGAGCGATCGACCTTCTGCAACTCGTCTAAGCGGAAACATTAGCATTTAAGAAGAAAATTTAAGTGCTTTATTTTTACAGTTTCCACTTGCTTGATTTCAATTGGCGGAAGGTAATCTGGGCAAATTAGATAATTCGTAATGCGACTGGCCCGATAAAGGTACTTGAACGATTCGAGTGAGCAGATGCGTTTTCATTGCTCTTAAAATGTATCTGGATGAATTACGTTCCCATTGATAATATATTTATTATTATGTGCAACAATACCAAAACGTTTAATTAAAATTTTGTCAGAACAAATATTAATAAAAGTTAAATTTAATCCGACAAAGTTTCAAATTTCAAACAATTTTCCATTAAAATTCAATCAACAGTATGAATAATTTAATTCAACAATTTCATTATTTATTTATTAATTATTGAATAGTTTGAAATAATGAATTAAAAGTTTTTTTTTTTCATTTTATTCCTTACTTGATATCAGACGGTGAAAATCGAAGCGCAGTACTATTTGAGACGTAAATTATCCCACCGTGTCCGGTGACATTAAAAGCATCGCTGCCGGTAATGTTGAAAAGAATTTTCGGATGCACTTTGGTCGCGGGTTGCGCGACGCGAAAATACGGCGAGGAATCGCGCGCCACTCGGACACTCCCCGGATAAACTATCGGTTTTTTCATCGGCACAGAAGATGGCGTAGTTGTCTGGTGATGCTGAGGTCCTATGAATTCCAAACTGATGTTCACCTGTGGACATTTTTTCATAAAATTTCTTATAAATAATAAAAAACGGATGACAAAAAAAACTGTAAACATAAGTGTCTTAAATGTAGATACTTCATTTACAATTTTTAATGATTTATTTAAAAGACCTTAATGTTTTCAATTTCGAAGGGTCGAAATGCTCGAAAGGAAATGCTCAGCTTTCCATAATGAAATTATAAAAAGTGGAGATTTTTCATAGACGGACATCTTCCGCAGATCTGAATAATGCATCGCTTCCTGCGCGGTTCAATTCATTTTTGAACAATTGCCGGCATCGTGATACCGTGGGTGCGGCATTGATTTTGCGGATGTTTTTAATCGCAAATTAATAGCGACCGAAGGTTTATCGTGGGCGCATGTTTGCGTAGACGCGCTAATGAAATGTGTATACTCTTCTTTACGACACGCTATAAACTATTTTATTAACTCAAAAAAAGAAAAAAAAAGAACGTTACGACCGTGAAAAAAAATCTCACACTTTAATGAATGACTTAAATGAGCAATCATTGTTTTGATATTCAAGTTCTGAATAAACCAAACTACTCGACGTTTAAATTAAGTTTGATTATCATTTTGGAAAAATATCAAATTTACCGATTTTTGTCCGTAACCCGGCAGAAGGGTCTCGTCTGTGACTTGAAGAGTTACCCGATATGGCGACATCGGCAGCAGCGTCGTTCTTGCGTAGATCCCTGTAAGGCGACGAGAGCAAAAGTTTTGTAGGATAGAAATTTTTTGGGAGTTTTTGTCGTGGAAAATCATACGAGACGTCAAACTCACGCGAGTATACGGCCGTCGACGAGGGAACTTCCGGCTGATTCGGACGTTCGACCGGCAAAGTGTCGTATGTCATGTTTAGGGCTCTTTGAGTGTCGCCGAGGATTCGTACGCTGTAAATATTCCGACCTGCGCTGTCCGCGTCGACTACCATCAAGTCGGTGTTGTCCAGTCTTTCACCCTGTACACAACGATTAACTTATTATTTCTAAATTTAATAATTTAATTATTTATTTTTGACTGGAACAAACAATATTTCCGTCATTCAACTTTTAAACCTTCGTGTGGGTATTATTTCATAATTTTCATTTTTCATTATTTTCAATGCCATTTAAACTTTTGTTTAAACTACCAATTGCATGTGATTTTAATCATTTGAATTGAAATATTGATAAAACATATTTTGTACGATTGAAAAAGAATAATGAAAATATTGAAAAGGAATAATTGATGAATTGTTTGAATTGAATAGTATTTGTTAATTAAAAATATTTTAAATTGGCGTAGTAATTGGAAGTTGTTTTTAATTTTTTGTTATTTCTAAAACAACTTTTTATTTTGCCTTTTTTAATGATGATTTGAAATGACGTATGACACGACATTGAAAAAAAAACGGAATACTAGAAGAGGGTTTTAAAGTTTAATCTCGATCAGCGCCTGTAGCGCGTTTACACACTTTGTTTTCCGCGCTTGTAGCTATATCCGATCTATGTTCCCGTTCTTTGTCATTTTTACAGGCGTCGCGTCATTTTTGCGCATTCATAATGATGCTTTAATTGTACGCACAATGCGCTCTGATTAAACCTCTCTCTCTTCGATCCGACATTTTTTCCTTTCTGATTATTAATGCAAAAGTTTGAAACAACTTTTAAAAGTTTATTAGACGCTCACACGAAGTAAATTTTATAAAAAACAATTAAAAATTTTTTAATATATATAGTTTACTTTTATATTCAATTTTCTAATGAATTTTCTTTTTAATTAAAAAAATTAATGAAAAAATTAGATTCAATATAAACTTAGTTATTGAAAAAGGTTAGTTTAGTTAGTTAATTAGGTAGCATACCGCGGAGAATTCTCGCAGCTTAATTCTGTAATTATTTTTCGTCTGTAAAACTGGCGGATTGTCGTCTTGATCGAGGATCTCAACATTGATCGTTTTGTCCACTTTATATTCAGTGTTGTCTTGGGCATTGCGAACAATACAACGAACTCCGGCATGGACCTTTGACCCCGTGCCTTTCGGGGGTGTCAAACTGTCACGATCCAACATCTCTTGGGCGAACAGTTTGTCGTCCATTATTTGTAAGAAATTAGTCGCTGAAATGACAATTATAAAGTTACGTCAATCATTGAGTCAAGAACCTTTTTCATTTTTTCTTCTTTATTTAAAATTTCTTACCATTCATTAATTTGTACTTTATAACTGATAAATCAGGACAAATTGTACGATAAAATCCAGGACCCAAAATTCCTAACATGGAAAGTGGCTGGTTTTCGTAAATCTTGTACCTTGTCATTCTCCAAAAACACATGTCCTGAAAAAAGTACAGAAATTAAAGACAAAAATAAAACAAAAAGTTGATAACAATTTGTTGTTTAAAAAATATTTTAACGAATGTTAAAAGAAATGTACATAACGAGTTTCGTAATTACTTCAGTAAATTCGCTGCAATTGATTTGCTTGTTTTTAATTGAAAGTGGAGTGATTTTAATTTCCAGAACAGCCTCGTCCCTCACGTCCTGTGGGTTTCTCGCTTTCACCACTATGGTTTCTGTCTCATCTAAAGTAACAATATTTTCATACAATTTTGGTCGCCGATAATTATCAGGGATTTTTTTTTTATATTTTACTTACTCTTCTCTGGGATCATGACCAATGAAATTGTTCCCGTCGCGGGATCTAAAATCGTGAACGCATCACCCGGGGCGACAATTTCATATTGCGTATTATTGGACGGCGTGCCAAAATTGATCAAAGTTCTCATTGTGATCAGCGGCATGCCGGGCTTCAATGTCTGATTTCCGTCGAGGTATGGCAACCGGAACTGCAGATCCGACTGGGGAAAATACACTTCTAAAACCAAAACAATCGCGTTATAAATTTCCAATCTCCAAAAATGATATATTTTATATTATAAGGATATTTTTACAACGCCTTCTATCACATCAATTTTGCAACTTTCTTTTCATTTTGATTTCAGAATTTAAAAAATGTTGCATGTCTTCCTTTATGATTTTAAATTAATAACTAAAATCAATTATTCAAATTTTTTTTCAGAAGAATTTGAAAAGCCTTGGATGATTCGACAATTTTTTTGTTACTTTGGACCACGACGCATTTTCCAATCAACTTTCAACTTCATCGCATTTTATTAGATTATTCATACTTCATCCCCCGATTTGCATAGCGAACATTTTGTCAGCACGTGTAACTTAGAACCAGACTTATGCATTCATGACATGTTAATTTGGAACATTTTTATGCCCCGAATACAATTATCCTTTCTGTTTTTTTTTTCCTCGCAATTGTTTCAAACAACAATTGTTTCTTACAACTTTACATAAACAATTGTATTTTTGAAATGAAAGATTTTTAATATCCAAAGTAATCTGAACAATTCAAGCAAAATAGAAGGACCGTCTTTTCTTCATTTTTCTTTCTTTCATTTTTTTGGGGGAAATTTTAATATCAACGATGATTGTTGAAATAAGGCGGTAGACAAAGATTCGCCTTGAAAAAATGATTATTAAAAAGTAGAGGAAAAAAAAAGAGATTTGAGAAATGAGAGGGATTGAATTAATTTCTGCGGACAAAAACGTCGCGATGGTTATCGGATCAGTTTGACCCTGATCGAATCTGTGCGTCCATTTAAATTAATTAGCGGGCCATTTGTGGACAGAAGTATAAGTAGAGTTTGACACGTGACATCGAATTTATTTTCGAATGTTTTAGGAGATCTTAGGTGATGGCTTTTGAGGAAACAATGCAGCTGCAGATTTCGTATGAATCGAACGATTATACAGCTGGCACCGCGTGGACTATGAAGCCAGTGTGTACGCACGTTCTATACACACCGCAACCGACAGCTGAACTTCCAGTTCCGTGAAAATTAGATAACGATGCAGTTGATTTTGTCAATTGTGTTGTACGATTGTGCTAGTTTTTACCCCTTTTCTTTTCAACTTACAGTAAAATTAAAAATATAATATATATGAAAAAACATATAAAAAACGTTATATAAAGGCAGTTGGGGGGTGGTAATAGTGACAGGTGGGGTAAAGTGACAGTATCGAAATTATGGTCACGAATTCGTTTTTAATTCGATTTATTAATAATAAGAACATATGAATTTTATTTTATCTAAACAAAAGAATTTCATTATTTAAAAAAAAAAAAAGCAAAGGTTAAATGTTACATTTACCACAACTTCTCTTAATATATATTTGTGATTGTTAATCTGTGAAAAATTTAATTAAATTTGTTGGTTAATGATTTCAATTTTAATAGTAATAATAAAATAATAATAATAATAATAATAATAATTTTGAGTAATTATGCTACAATGAAATTTAATTAATTGAAATGAAATTTTTCATTTCATTTGGTTTGAATTGTTTGATCATCGTTTTTGTTATGTGTATAAAAATAACAATAGCAAACAATCAGAGTTGTACGTCATACAAGTATGAAGATACTTTCCACGAAATTTCGAATAATGCGAATGAAAACATTGCAACATATTTATATTCATTTAATGTGGGAGAGAGGGATGCAGATTATTGTTATTTTTGTTATATTTAGATAAAACATATTATACCCAAAGAAACATAACAATGCATGAAGGATTATGAAAAAAAATCGCGTTCAAACGAAGGACGACAAATTGATACCTTTTTACTTAAAGATTTTTTTGCACTTATTGATCAGTAAAAATGGTTTTGAATGGTGAAAACAAATCGTAATTACAATAAAACAGATCTCTGAGAGCAAAATTCACCCGCGCGAGTAATATCAATCAGGAAAGCGGTACACTTTTAAAAATCTGACAGGCTTTTATTAAACATTCATCGAATTCAAATTCAAACCGTGACTCTTTCTTTTGTGATTAAATGCAACTTTAAGTAGACTTTCAAGTGCACTCAAACATAGTTACGTAAACCAACTGAATACTATATATAATTTAAAAGAAATTTTACATTATTATACAAATCAAAATTGTGCGAGATTTTTCAAAAGTCTGAAACAAAGAAAAAAAATTATGAATATATAAATGAATGATAGACGTGCACGCATTTTTCAGTTGAATATTAAAATGGAGTGTTGATTACAACGAGTTGATTGGATTTCTTCGCGACGGCGATTTTTCTTAAAAGCACTTTTGCACACAGTGCACTTAATTACGCATATCTTCGTCGCAAATGTGTTTTGCGCGTTGTATACATTCCCGCATGAAACGTGTGTGCTCGCCCTGATGGCCACGCGGTCGGTTCAGCTACCCCTGGCTTTAACTTAAGTTTTGCGTGTTTGAGTGAACCCTCGTTTCCGAAAACGTCTTGGCACACGTCAGGGAAAAATGATCTGACAAAAAAAAGAAAAATGAGAGAAAACTCGCGGCGCTTGATAAATGACAAATCGAACAAAGAGATCCTAAGGGGAAATAATATAATTTTTCATTTTGTTGTATATTATCATTTTATTTATAATTTGAATAGAATTAATTTGATTAAAAAAAATGATGCATGACTGTACATTTGAGTCGTCTGATCACGTGATTAAAAATATACTAAACCCGACTTCGTGTTGAAGAAACAAAAAAATGCATTTTCATTATTAGGAAATAAAAAAAATCATCACAGAAAAATGTAATCGCAACGGTTGATTTGCATGATGAATTGGAAAAGTGCATTTTCTCGACAACCTTTTTTTTTCTGCCTTTGTTGTTTCTCCGCGAAAAATTGAAACCAGCCACTTCGCAAACGATTTACGCAGATATGCAAATCGGTCTGATTGTTTCTCGTGTCATTAGTATCAGATCAGATTGTAACTGCAAACATGTGTTAAGTTTCGAAGGGTGCAATTTCGCGATTTCTTTTAAATAGGCAATTAGAAATTTCGTTTAATTATGAAAAAGTGCGAAAAATAGTCTATTACAATGTCATATTTCACTGGATATTAACTCAAACAAAATAACTGGAAGGTCAATAATTATTCAAGGTCTTAATAAAAAAAAAAGGGATTAATAATAAAATAAGTAGATTTTTTTATGTAATATAATTTGTTTGAAAATGTAATTTTTCGTGAAAGACTTCAGCAAAATAAAAAGTTAATCACAAAATTTTCAGAAATTGTAAAGGGATTTCAATTTTTTTTGATCATAAAATTATCATAATTTGCACTGGAACTTATGGAGTTTAACTTTCAGATCCATCAATATTCATACAGAAAACTGATCAAAGATAACTAATTATAAAGTTGAATAATTATATTGTTCTTGGATGCCAATATAACGAGCTTTCGGGTTTTTACAATGAATAAACATAGATGAAAGCATCTTTAGCTTTCGTATATAAAGTTGGATGATAAAATTTGCTTTATCGGCACAAACAAAAAAACGTTGTAAAATTCGATGGGAACACGAGAAGTAAATTAAAGTTACAATTAAATTGAATCTCGAAGAGAATGATATCGTCCGAAATTTATTTGTCGTCCAGGGAAAACACGTCAACGTAGCCTTCAATGATTTTGAAACACGGACATAAATGGTGATAATAAAAATCGACATCTACTTGAATTCGGTGGATCGATTAATCCGCTAATAAATGAGACGATAAACGGTTTTATGGCTTTGCTTTACGATTGTTTTTAGTGTCCACGAGACGCCTAATTTTTCGAAGGGGACCATAAAGACGCGCTTAAAATTTTAACACTTTTCAGTTCATTTTTCTACCTCACTGATTAGATGAATTGCAATATGGACAACTTTTAAATGTCTTTTAAAATTGTAAATTGTATACAACATTTTAAAATAATTCTAATTTTTTTTAAATATTACTTTAAAATTTTTTTTTTTTAAATATTTGATATTTGAAGCTACCGAATTTAAAATAACTCAATATCTTATCAATCAAATTATTCGTTTCGTGAACAAACTTACATTGACGGACATTTTATTTTTTTTCTAGAGGTTTAGAATTTGACAAGAAAAAAAAAAAAGAAAAGAAATCTGTCACATTCATCATTCACAATTTGCTGAACGATGAGCGGTCGTGCAAACAGAAGTATTGTGCCAGTATTCGCGACGTGATCGAATCGAAGACAAATGTTTAGCAAATAAATCGCACTAATATTTACCGTCGCGGCCATATTTGCGCGTTTTGTTTGACTCGGGGAATAAAAGTTATTTTATCGAACGCACTCGTCTATCCTGATGGCTATAAATTGTCGGTCCGATGACAAACAGAATTGAGCAACCGAGATGGGATTGGCGAATTAATCAATGATATAGTTGTGCAAATATCTCCGTCTCTTCGAACTGGCCATGCGAGACGCGCAAGATCCTTCAGCCGCTCGTGCGAATCTGCGAGCTTTGAATGTAATATATCTCGAAACCTTAGTTGCACATCAAATTACAATTACCGAAAACAGAGAACTTGAATATAATACCCGTAGCCCTACAACGACTCCAGTAATAAATATCACTCCTGCATGTCCGATGCTTGATGTTAATGATGGCATGTTACTGTTTTGTTTTTCTCAAATCCTAAAAAAATCGCGATTTTGTATTGACTTTGAAAAAAATTGATTCTATAAAAAACTGATATTTTTTACAAAATTCAGGACGTTTTTTGCAATTTTTATTTTGCCTTCAAAAGACATGAAAAACATTTCAAAGTTATGTTTTTAAAGACATCAAATTTTTATTTATTTTTTTTTTATTTTTTAGATTTATTTATTTTTATTTCTTATTATTATAATATATCCCAATTTTCAGAATTAATTTTTTTTTAATGATTTATTATGACAGTTTAATTCTAAATTCTCATTAAATGGTCTCTGTTGAAAATGTCACAATAATGAGAAAATTTGATTGAAAATTAATTATGAAAATTAAAGTTGAAATGTAATTTCTGTCAACGAGTTAAACAAATTCACTGAACGTTATCCGACGGAATATTCCTACACCATAAACTATAGTCCATACTCTCTAATGCAGTCGATTTTACGGCCCGTAAGGATCCTCGTAATTCATCTAGACTGTTTTATGTGCCGTTAAAGAAGTGATCCAAAAATCGTTAGGATTTCAGCTCAGAAAGAGGTGTAACATTTTTTAATTATTTTTTCTTCATGATATTCAAAACCAACATTTTTTGTAACAATTTTTTATTAATAAAAGTAATATTCAGTTATTAGATCGTTTACGAGAATTTTTTTTTTTTTGAAATTTGAATTAAAAGAAAGAAGAAAGAAATCATTAATAGTCACGTGAAAATTGATTTTTGTAAGTGATATTTGGAGCACTCACGCAAATTCTCTACCAAGAAAAGTTTCACCAATTTGATAACTTGCAAAGTCGGAAGACCACGGAATGAAACGACAAAGCTAATTGAGCCGAGTGAATTAATCCCGCGTTTTTGTGCAAAGAAGGGGGGGGGGGGGGATTCAACGACCTGTGGCATTTTGCCGTCTGACCGAACAGCTCTCTCACTACTGCGATTATGGAAACAAGGTTTTTAAATTTGTTTCAACACTTGGCCATTTGTTTTTTACAATTTGTATATTTATCATTTCGCTAGTCAGTTCAGGAATAGTTTTCTATTATTGTCTATCTATTTTTTTTCATTCATCAACGGGCTTTATTTCATGAATGGAAATAAATAAAGAGTAATCTAATAGATGATGAAATTAAGGTCAATTACAGCAAAACTCGGTGTGTATCTTCGCGAACGTGAATATTTGCTGTCATAATTAGCACATACGTTTTAAAGCTCAACTAGACACCACAGACGATCCCATGGGTTCTCCTCGCCACACCTCATAACCTGATTACTAAACCTACATTGAGAGTTAAGTAGATAAAAAAAAAGTTATTAATTTATCAGATTATAAAAAAAGTTTACAGAACAATACATTGAAATGAAAAAAAGTCGAAAAAATGAATAAAGTCGTTTGTTATATTTGGAGAAAAGTAGATCTTTAGTTCATTATTATTTCAAACGCAATTTAAGGGTCAAGACAAATTTTGTGAGCGGCGTAAAAAGCTTGCATAGTTTTATCATAAAATTGTTATCGTAAAGTACTTTGAATTAAAACTAATGTATTTCTCTATAAAACACAAAATAAAAATTAACATAAAAATAAAACAAACAAAACTAAAATTTTTAATTTAAGAATTTTCAAACTAGAAATGAAAATTTTAATTACTGGAAAAAAACTTGTAGTTTATTTTCATAGTGGGGTTTTATCTTAAACTGAGAATGATAACAAGCTCGCTCCTTAGCGCGAAATAAGCGTCACTGTCTTAATGAACAAATCGATAGTGGATTAGCAGATCAATCTCTGGAGGTAGTCGTGCATCTGCGATGGCGTGTCGAGGGCAATAAAAGACGTTCAGCCCCCAAGCCATGGGGTAACTTCAGCCCCGACTCGCGAACATTTTTGATGGCCAATACGAAAATGCGAGTGCGAAAGAGACAAGCGCGCCTTCGCACAGGGGCCGGCCGGTCTCATGTGTACGATAACACGCACGCGAAATCCGCAAAAGTCAATCGGCCGAATGGCCCGAGTTCTGCCGCTTAAACTTTTCGAATTAAACATTATGCGTTTCGTTGCCATGTTTTTGCGCCCGATGTTTATGTTCGGCCTAACGAATGCAATTTCTTTTTATTTATCAAGTAGATCACTTTTTGTATTTAATTTTTTAAGCTTTATTGGTTGAATGAGTTTCAGCTTTTTTTAATTAGTATGAAAAATGCAAATTATTCTACATAATTATTATTATCAGTTTTTCTAATGTCTCTGAAGGACTTTTTTCTTTTATTTTAAATAATTTTAAATAATATAAAATTAATTAATGTTGTGAATGAAAATGAAACAAAAATGTAATGTTAGTTTTTATTTCATTTTTTTTTTTGAATTATTTGGGAGATTTGGGAGCATGTGACCGAACTAACCGTGTGACAGTTCGGCATATTTGCCATGGAACCGTCGATCGCCTCATGTGATTACGGTCAAGTATACAAGTGTCACGGTTGAACCCTCGCGTGACTCTGAGATTTGTGTTAAATTATATTGTTTTTGAATAAATACATTAGTCAAACTGTTGCTAAATGACCCTCGTCGATTTATAACTTGAGATCACTCCAAATTTCCAGTCAACCGTGACGCGCAGAAGTAAAGGATAAAACGGTGTAATTAATTTTAAACCATTTATATGTTTGCAATGTTTTTTTTTCACAAAACATACAAATCATTTTCTTATTAAAAAATTTAAATATTTGAACCGTTTATGGAAAACGGAAAGCAAATAAGGTTTTTTTCCGAAACTTTGCTCTCCGATTTTACGAATTTGAGTAAAAGCGGAGAGTTTTCAGTTTAAATTACAAAAGTTGAAATATATTTCAAGAAAAATATCTCGTGGAAGAAAAATTGTTCGAAATAAAATATTTCTTATGAAACATTAATTAGATCTCAAAATTTTCTGCTAATTTTAATAACATTTGAATGAAAATTAAACCTTGTTTTAGTTCTTTTACGTTACAAAATTTCATATCTTGTTTCGGTGCTTACAAATATTGTAAACATTAATAATCGCTCGGATAAAGGTGAAAGAAGGGCACAAAAGGGTATCGAAAAGAGCAACCAATTAACATACAAAAGAATCTCCGCGCTATTCAAATGTGACTTGACGAAATTGCCCGTGTGTTAATTAATTCGTGTGACCGATTTGAATGGCGTTCATAAAACGAAAGAAAAAAGATTCCCGCGTTAATTGCACTTGCCTGCAGCACAGCATGCTAACGTAAGTGCGATAATCGCACTCAACTTTGTAGTCACGTGAATCCTCATTGTTGCCACGGTGTTGTCAAAAAAAGTCATCGAACTTTTTGCACAATCACGAATTATAACACCGCATGATGAATCACATCTTTTGATACAAAATTTTTCACCGTCAACTTCATCGTGAACTTTATTTTCTTTTTTTTTTTGTTCCAAAAACAATAATTTCAAAATGTTTTAAATTTTCAAGGCGCCATCCCAAGTTGAATCTTCGATACGAACGATTGTCCAACATTCAACGGGTTTTATTGCTTTTTGACTCATCTTCAGATGAAAAGTTTGGTCGCGTGTTTCGGGCACTTTGGAAGCGGGTGCGTAGCGCTGAGGCGTCGCGACGCTGCGGCATTTCGGCCGTCACTGACAGTAGTCCAAGGCACAAGCTACGTTATCAGACGATTTTGTGTTAGCGCGCACGCGTCAAGGGGGACCCCATGTATCCCCCAAAGGATAACGCGCTTTTTGTGCCCACGATGCGTGGCCGCTCTTATTATTCTCTTTCTGTCAAGCTCTTTCCATCGTATTTTCCTTTATGACATAATTGGGCATAGTCATACAATAAAATTACACACCGATTGCGCGTAATTAGTCCAGTTGGGAAAAACAGACGGATTATCAATAAGCGTCGCAAACGGCAATTTTTTTCCTCGTTGATAGTTATTGTTCAAGTTGAAGCAGCCAATTAACGAAAAAAAAAAGTCTTGACTATGCGGAAAAAATTGTCATACTATATTTTTCCTTAATGATTCGTCTATCGATAAACCGTCAAAAAAATTACTCGAATTGCATGAATTTGAAATAATGATATGAAATTTTCTTCAATGTGGAACATTTTTTTGTAACTTTTATTTAAAAACAGAATGTTTCTTTTATTTGAAAAACAAATTTGTATCATTAAAATTTTATACGGATGAAATTTGATGAATGAGAAAAATCGAATGATTTTATAAAATAATAAAAAAATTGTATTGTTATTAACAATGCATAAATATTTTTAATGATAGTTTGTTGTAACAGTTGTGCGGAAGTAGTAATTTTTTTTAAATAAAACATCGTGTTAGACATAACCTGAGAAGGTACATAACAAAAATAGAAATAGGGTTCAACTTGTACAAACAAAATACATCCTGATTTGTTCATTTCTCAAAATGGGAATGGTTAATCACGCTCGTGCTATTTTGTCATCGGATTAATAATTTTCTTTCAAAATAGTATACTGGACTGGAATTAATGGCTAGACAAACAGTCAGAAAAGAAGAAAAATGTTTGGTAAACTTTTCTTTTTCCTGTTTGGAAAATATTGAAAGATATTGATTATTCTCGTTCTTAACGTTCGAAGAAAAATATAATTGGAAACAAAGAAAATAGATGAAAATCGTTAATAGAGTTGAAATAATGAGTTAAAACAAATTAAATGAATCGGGTGGAAATTTCTTAATTAGCTCGTCTCTTGACTAACTAATTTGAATACTAATCATAGTACGTGAACACGAACAATTATTATTAATAGGAGTTCGGAGTTGATTACAAGTTACAACTTAGATGCATCGAGATACGTTTGCGTACAACTCCGGAGATAGTAAGTTACAATGACTGTAACAACGAGCCAATATTGATCGTGGTATTCTCACCTTCGGTTTTGTTGTCTTACATTCTATGGTGTTGACTTTCAGTCATCAATAGACTTTTGAATCCTTTGAATTCAGCTGACAAATTTATTCACTCACGTCAAACTTTATTCAATCTCTTAAAAATTAAATTAAGTTAAAAGTAAATAAACAAATTAAAGTTTCTTTTTCATGAAAATCTTCTTATAGTTTAAGTTGTTTTTGATACTTTTTCAACTTTATTTTCATATTAATTAATACAAATATTTTTTATATTTTTTACACCCCGTGACAGAATTTTTTGATTATGCTGTAGCGTTATATATTTCTGTAAATTATTGTTGCTCGTTAATGCGGTTTACGTTTGTATGTACCGAAGTAAAGCGTTTGTTACAACTATCTTAGAGCTATCAAATTAATGTTGTAGCCACCAATTTAGACTTACCCTTCTAGTCACGAAGGGATTACAAGAGAAATAACGATCGTCGAAACACTGCAATGTACCACTGTGCAGTGTTTGAATTAAACAATCTTGATCTTTTTAAGGATTACTTATATGTCAACGTAGAAATAATAATTTTTTATGCTTTATTATAGGTGGAAACTGTAAATAAAGCTAAAACGCCATTAATAAATTCAAATCTTTTACCTGTTAAAAAGTAGCAATAAAAATCTAGCCCAGTGTGCTTTCAAGCATAAAAATGATACATTTTTAATTAAAATCCATTTCATTTAAAATTGACAGTTTTTATGATTAAAAAATGTTTTTAATCTTTACGATCTTTGATCAAAATTGAATTTGATTAAATAAAGAAGTTTTTGATGCGGTTGAAGATAACAGCATCATCAAAAAGTGTTATAGGACTGAATAATTTCAAAGGTTCTACTTTCAAATATAATGAAAACGTTAATATTGAATAGTTAACATAGTACGTTATAATTTACGTGCAACGTCAGGATTGTTTGAATGCCTCAGAAATTAAACGAATGTTCGTTCCTGCTCGCTCGCTAAATTATTGTCAGAAAATTAAAATTTCAACGGAGTTTATGATCGCGGCGTGTGGGGTTTCGTCAGGCATACGGTTTTTTAATTTGCATTAATTAATAGTTGATGCAACACAATTATTCATACAATAACATAAATAACAACAATTGCGGTTTCAAATGGATGTTTCTCATAAATATATATTTTTCGTATTTTAAA
Source organism: Trissolcus japonicus (assembly GCA_030522925.1). Classification (NCBI taxonomy): domain Eukaryota; kingdom Metazoa; phylum Arthropoda; class Insecta; order Hymenoptera; family Scelionidae; genus Trissolcus; species Trissolcus japonicus. The sequence goes on along the minus strand of JAPYZS010000239.1, from coordinate 34,418 downwards.
TAAACAAAAAGAAAATTATTTTATCATCAAGTGTAAAATTGTTTTGACAATTACAGAAATAGTTGGTCGAATCTGTTTTATCATCGGTCAATTTTGTAGTTACCAGACTGACCGTTGGTGACTCACGTTACATCATTAACTTGAAAAGCTGTCTGCTGGAGGGCGTTACTGATCCGATTCAAAAGCTCATTGAAAACTGAAAATTTATGCGTTAATTTTATGTAGCTAAAAAAAACAAAATAATCTAAGAGATGATAAATGTTTTGAAATATTTATTTATAAAATTAATGATAATTAGTTTTCAATGAGATTTATCAATTTTATAATTTTACATTATACAGTTCTGTGAAACAACATTGTGGTCGTTAATGAACTGCAAATTTCACATCGCCAAGCTAATCAAAATTGAATTTTGATATATCAACTGAAATCAAATGAGGTCCTATCTCTCTGCTTGGTTTGCAAATTTCAGTACAATTTGGATAACAAACGGGTTAGTTTCAGATATTTTGTTATTTTCATGTTTATTACTCGGGATGAATTTCTATGGATAGTCAGTCACATAATGGCAATTGAGAGCAACGTATTGCAGAAACAAGATATTTCTGCTTGAAATCACTTTCATAACTAAAGCTTCAAAACTTCGCATTATATGGTACAGATTTCCATACATAAATATGGAAATTTGCGTGTCACAAAATGTAACGTATCTACGATTTTGCTCTAAAATGCGCCGGATAAGTTTGTCCAAAACACGAATATTAACGAACCTCTCGGAAAAGCAATTAAACATTTTGTTAACTCATGTTTTAAACTGAAAAAAAATTTCTGTCAATGAATGCAAAATTAATTAAAAATGCTATGAAAAAGTGACGGAAAAAATTCTTTTACGTTTGAATTTTATTTCGACATTTCTTTTTTCTAACATAATTATTTAGTTGTATGGAACAAACATAAAAAACATTAACTCGGTTGCATCAATGAAATGAAATCCCATTATGAAATTTGTATATCGCAACTTGAAAAACCTTTTCATCAACTGGTGAAAAACCCTTCGCTTTTATGGATGCACGAACGCTCGCGCGTGAAAAGCATTTGCTGGCGCGAATCACGATCTCGCACTCAGAAGTTTGCTGTGAAATGAAAAATAACCGTGTATTTATCTGCAACACTCGTCGAAGTGTTTGTAGGGGTTTTACGTGTGCGAGGATCGGGGTCAGCCGCTGCGGTCAAACTGGGTTAACGCGGCAGTTACAGTTCGTGCAATATGTCCTGACAATAATATGTATTTCAGTGCCTGGTGTGCACACCACCGGCGATCTATGGCCGAAAGAAAATTCGCTCGTGTGCGTCACGTATAGACGATAAAGCAGCTGGATAAGCTTTTAGATGTGCTTTAATATCGCGCCTTCCCCGCTTTTATTTGCATTTCTCGCCGGTCATAATTAAATTCCACTGACCGGCCAATAAGAACTAACTCCCACGTGCAAATGCGACGCGTTATTTTTTTTTCCACGTTTCTCGCTTTTTGCCTGTAAAATAGATCTTTTGTTTTGAGAAAAAACAAATATTAAAATTTTTATGCAGCGCCACCTGGCGGTGAAAAATTTTGATCTTTGAAATTAAATTAAATTTCGATACAACGTCACCTAGCGGTAGAAAATATTATAATTCAAACTGTATCAACTTTTAGAAGAAGAAAAGAAAGAAATTTGTGTAACTTGTTATTCAGCGCCACCTGGCGGTGAGAAATGTAGATTTTCAAATTAAGTGAAATTTGATGTAATATTAATTTGTATTTTGCAATTGTTCCATACAATTGTGTGAATTATATTCCCAAGTATTTTTTTCAGTGGCAGTTTCTGCAGCGAACGTTTCGACGTGGCTAGTTTGTCTTATCTCAGCTTTGAGGTGCATGTACAAAACTGGTTAATTAGTTTAGCACACCCCTTCGGGCTGTTTGATGTTCTGCGCTTCATACGATATTAATATACGTCGAAGATTACAATATAAGCTAGTGGATGAACTTGGAATAACGCTCCCTCCTTCCCTAGAGCGTGTAAGCCTAATATTGACTCGCACCTTAAAATGCTTTGTTTAAATTCGTCATATGAAAACGTATGCCTTGTTTACCCAGAAATGAACCCGGCGTTAATTATGATTATCATCAGGATGTACATTTGATGCAATACATTTTGGCTTGCGATATCTTCCGAGCTCAAAATTTTCCGGGCAAAATTATGTGTCAAAATTCGGTTGGCATATCAATTTGCACCGGCGAATCGCAAACATTTTATTTTACATTATTTTCGCCGTAGCATGAAATTGGCAATTTTGGGATACTCGCGTGATCGAAAACAGTTCGGGTTGAAATGAATTTGAAACGAGTTGGATGAATTTTAATGTATTTTGTAAAATTCGGCCTGCAGAATCCATCAGAGTACGGATTAACATAATTGTATATATTGACGGAATGAAAGATCAAAACGAGGACCAATAAGTCGACGTTCATAAATATCGTACACTTGTCCAACGAACGCTTAACAAATCTAGTTTTTGTACAAAATAATATACATCGACGTTTATTTATTTATTTGTTGTTTATCGACGCGCCACTTTCGCAGCTCTGGCGACTCTTTTTCAGGCATTTTTGAGCGTCCCGACTTTTCGGGCGCGATTATAATTTGCCTGCCGTCAAACAACGCCATGAGGAATTTCTACGTAATAGCGCATCATATTAACAATTTAACATAATTGCTAGATAAGGACCCAAAGGAGCCACGCTCTGGGCATCGCACTGCAACATTCTCTCATTTAATAGTAACTATTTTCGACGGACAGACATTTCTGCTTAAATGACACTGAAAATCAGCCAAACATTATGCATATAATGTTTGGTTTATCAAAAGTATAATTTATCATTTAAACTACTGTACAAACTTCAAATGTTTTGTTCAACTTTACTTGAACATTAACAATGTATTTAAAAAAATCTTATTTCAATGTTATATTGCCAAATGTTTGATACATTTTGAGATTTCATGCCAAAATTCTTTTTAAGGTGGTTCTGACGATAAGTGAAAAATTTTAAACGTGAATCCAAAGATTACAAAATGTATAGCCCTGTTCGCGACCAAGTCAACGATGCCGCACGCGTTTACATCATAATTACGTCAAATGTAATGATATTTGTGCACACGAACGTTTATCCTGACTCAACGGGTTGCTTGAATAGACGATACCTCCTGCTCTAGAAACTATTATTGAAACAGGTCGTTTGTTATGTACCCTGCAGCTTATATCCGTGATATCATCAGTCGAGCTCTGTTCAGTGTCAACCCGACATTTTTGCCAGCAAAAATGAAATCAATAAACTGGTTATCATGTTGCTGCCGGCTCGTGCAGTAAAATTTATATAAAAGACATATTGTTCCTACGCTACACGCGAGTCAGACTTGAGTGAAAAATAGGTTGATCCGACCAGTCCGTTTTTTTATTTCGGCTTATAAATTTGCAGCACTGTTTTTTTCTTCGTTTTGCTATTTGTACAAAAAATAGCTTTCATCTTAAAAAATGGCAACTACAAAAACTAGAGACGATGTAGGTCGCCGGCTAATACTAAAAGTTTCGTTACGTATCACAATATTGCGGATCACAAATGTCAATTCGAGGACAGCGCAATACTTAGGAATTAAGTACCGGGTTTGATGGCTGACGAATTAATGTAATTCATCGAGGGCAATCGAACTTGGTGTGTTCAAAAACGTTGATTTTTCGAGCACAACTTCGGTAACACGAAAAAAAATAGCTCTTCCGCGTATTAACTAGATGTATGTACACTGTAAACAATCGCTTTCATCCATTTCGAATGGATGTTGCCATACTATATTACAACTGTTTGTATTAATCGCAATAAAGTTCCGTAGAGAGCTGTATCAATATTTTACGACGGCTGCTTCATGAACTGCTACTTTTATTGTTTTTCGTTCAAAATTTCCCTGGCCCGTCGTTTGGCACTTCAGGTGGCACTGGTTTCGGTAGCAAGAACATCGTCAGGATTAGACAAACTGAAATTAAAAAAGGACAACTAATTTTTATTTTTTAAACAAGGCCAACTGGTGGTGAAAGTTGGTACTACAATTTGAACGCCACCTAATGACGCAATAAGGAACTATTCTGACAATGGAACTAGTCGTTTATCTTAAGTTTCAATTTTCACCATCAGGTGGTTCTGATTATAGGTACGATTTTCTTCATTACAACTTTGAACTTGAACTTTTTGAAGCGCTATCTGGTGGTGCGAACTGGAACTACACTAATGACGAAACAGATGTTCGTTTGATTTAAAAATTGGTTGTTATTTTTATTGACATCATCCAAACGGACAAATTCCATCCTCATCATAGTTCCAATTGTTGCCACCAGAGTCAGCCCTTCGCGATGCAAATGACCTCATTAATCTCGATAACTATGCAAAGTACCTGTCATGGTGCACCCAATCATAATGAACGCACCGAGGCAGTGAACGCCAAGTAGCGCGGAAAATATAAGGTTTCCTAGGAGGCTGGCCAGATTGCCCGTCAATGTCATGTAATTGGCGCTGATGCTCCTGGAAACAGCCGGAAAGCCGTTGAAATAACGCGTGTCCATTATTGGCAACGAGACAGTTGGGAACAATCAAACATTACCTTAAAGCTGGGGGCATGACCTCGGTATTTATTGCTGCAACAACATTAGCCGCTATTCGCGAAGTTACAATGATGGCGGCGCACAGTGTTAGCATATAAGGCACTCGCTGCGCCCAGTTCACCCCGAAACTACTCGCTATGGATAATAGCCAGGCAGCCACTGTGGAAGAAATTTATGATTAGTTTACGTACAAGTGTAGATTAATTTGCGGCTATCCACGCTCGTGCCTGGATAGGTTCAATGAAATAATTAGTTCCCAGCGTATATCCGAGTTTTGAATAATTAATTGAAATATCTTGTTTGCGAGCTTTCTCAATGGCCCGGCCGTGTTTAAAGCAACGAACCACGTTGCAAGAAAGTTCTTGGCTTGGACACTGACATCATGTTTATTATATTTTCCAATTTCTATAATTACTTAATAATTTGGTTTTAACTTAAAATAATATTTTATTCAAAAATGAGAATTGGAATGTTTTTTCTTTTTTTATTGGAGGCGAGAAGGCTTTTTACGTCATGTAATAAGTATTTTCATTTGTCTCAATTAAGAATCAACTTTTGAAAAGTTCAACTGAACAGGTCTTGGACAATTTAAATCGTATCCGAACCAATTTGTTATGTTTTCTTATCTTTCACGTGGATTTTAGAGGTTATCACGTGTTTATCTTACGTAATATTGTCTGCTTGCGGGATCTCGTGGTGATGATGAAGGTCGCTAAAAAGCCGAAACCAACGGCAGAGGTCGCGATGATCGTCGAGTTGACGTAAACGGCAGCTTGAATGTACGACTGAAAAGAGACTGCCGATTAACATGAGCGATGCGCCGTAATCGATATCGACCTGACGAGTCGGACACGATATACATTACCGGTGAACACGACACCGAAGTTTGATTCACCAAATCCAGTCGAGGAATTAACATTTTGCACATTGTGAGAGTCATATTCGCCGGATAAAATGATCGATAATTCCTATCGAAGTTGTTTAGAATTATGAAGAGGTGTGGTACCCACAATCTCATTGTGTGCAAACTGAAAAATATAATTTAGTTAGATTTTGAATGTTTTTGAAAAACTTTTTAATTTTTTCGTTGAAAGCATATATAACAAAAATTCAAATTAGAAAAGCGTGGCGAATTTGATAACCAGATGCTCACCCCAAAATACTGCCAAATTGCAAGAGCAGCGTGATGATGAACGACATCAGGTAAGGGCGAGCGAGTAGTTGTTTCGTCTTAGAACTGACGTCACGCATCTGCAGACCCAAATTCATTCCGGCTGTCGCGTTCGGTAATTGCAGTCTCTGTTGTGGAAGCAATGCTTTTATCTGTTCAGAAGAAGGAACAATGAGCGAGGATTCGACTGAATTTATTCGCGGCCTGAGTGCTTCATTCAGCCGGAAAGTCTGATTCCCTTTTCATCACACTGCATAACCATTCTCGTTCGAATTCGGTTTCGTATGGAAATTTACAAGATAAATACCAAAAATATAAACTTTACACAATTAATTTTTTTAATCCCATTTTGAAGCTTATAAAATTTTAAATTGAAATTTAATAATTCTATTTTATTTAAGATCTTTGTTACAACATTTCGAAAGAAACATTTAATGCTTTTCACCTAAAAGGTTTTTGTTTTGAAAGAATATTTGTTAGCTTTAAAAAAGTTATATCAAATTTCACTTACCGGATATGTATCAGCGGGTTTTCCAGTGTTAACTCGGTACATTTTCCTAAAAAGTTCTAAAGCCTCGTTCGTATGGCCATTGCTGATCAAAAATTTTGGGCTTTCAGGTACCAGACAGATCGTCAGGAGGGCGAGAACGGACGGAATCGAGCAGATCATAAGGTAGACTTGCCAAGTGCAGAACTGGTGTTTGGAAAGTGCGAAGCTAAACGGTGAGTAGTACGGCAAGACACTGATCGCGAGTGCTGTTGAATAAAATAATCTAACTCAAGCTTGAAGAAACGAAAAAAAAATTTTTTTTTCTACTCAGCTTGTTTTTATTTTGAAAATTATCACCTCAAAAATGAGGGACATTTTTAGTTGGAAAAATTCGAGGATTAATCTCACCTGCGGGGATTATCAGTCCTGATGCGAATAATAAGCCGGACCATCGCGCAAATCTCGCCTGATAATACTTCGCGTGGAACTCGGAGAGATACGAGTTGATAATCGTAAACGGCCCTCCGCTTCTGCGATGCAAAAGTTGTGTTAATGCAAAATTTTCAAGTCGACTTTTGTGATGAGTTGGAATTTAAATTTTGTACTTACACCAAGCCGGCGGTAAATTTGAGCGTCAGAAATAAGTAATACGATTTGGCGAAAACACTTGCAACGTTGCAAATCGAGTCCACTAGCGAGCCGGCTAAAAGGATTGTTCGTTTTCCGTAACGAGCCATTATGTACTCTCGAATTACAAAGTCCCATAATATACTGGATACTATGGTACCTGCAAAGGTGTAATTTAAGTTGCATAATTGAGATGAATCGACGGCAGTCTCGCTGGATTTATCTTATAATAACAAAGTTCAATAATTATTCAATAATTACTATAAAAATTAACATTCTTATTTGATTAAAATTTCTCAGGAAATATCAAAATTTTCAAATCATCTAGAACATGGTTTTTGTTTCTTTTTTAGTATACGTTTCTTTACATTTAGTATACACATCTTATTTTGTTGTTTACCTGCGTACACGATTGATACCAGAACTCCTTTGCGGAACAGTGTCAGCTCGAAGTCGCATTCGACTGCAGGTAAAATGAACGCCACACTTGTGGTGTCAAAAATTCCTGCCCAACTAACTGGAAGGGCTGCCAGTAACAGCAAAATGTTGAATAATCCATATCCTTAAATAGAAAAATATTTGAGCAAAATTCCAATATCCAAAATAGTAAGGGTAATTGTGACACGTAGGGTAATAATATATAACACTGCAGTTTCATATATTTGGCATCCCAAATTGAGTTTCTTCTCAGCCTTTTAAGGATTATATAAACTACTATTTGAATTTCATCATCATAAAATAATTTAACTAATAAATAAAATAGCAAATTTATTCAAGTGTCACAATTATTTAAATTTGTCACAATTACCCGAATTGCTCCTATAATTATTTAATTTTAAACAAAATAAAAGTTCTTTTCCTTTGAGTAAATTCTAATAAGTTTTTTTTGTCGAATGAATAAAATACACCGTTTTGAAAAAAAAAAAAAAAGTTTTTTGCCGAATCTCAGCAAAGTTTAATCTGCAAGGCGGTATCTACTAATCAAACGTAGTCGTGCATGTTTGATAAATTCAGATTATATTGTCGCGAAAAAACTCGTCTGTAGATAATTTCTGGTAGCAAGCGCGACAAGTTTCATTTGATCAGTCAAACAAGAAACCAAACGTGGGATAAAAAGACAGGAGCAAAAAAACGCTAACGCAAAATAATGACGCTATTTTTTGGAGGGTTTCTTCCGTTTTTGTTACACGTGATTCATTCATCTTGTCGGGAATTATTACCACTGGTCTGTTGTTTTAATGAATAAATAACGAAGAATTAGTTGCTCACGAATTATATTGATTATTTTATAACACGCCTTCTCATTAGTCGACGGAATTGCTTTGATAAATCCAACGAAATGTATTACTTCAATTAAAAGGATTTCCGAGGAACGTGAAATGTGAATTCTTAAACTGGTGCCGCGTCGGTTTCGCTGTTTATTGGACAAGCCGGAAATATATCTCGGCTGAAAACAAATATACCCGGCACGAAAAAAACGCCCAATTCTATATTGCATATTCACTTGTACAAAAATGCTACACGTCAAATTTGTATTATAAATTTTAATATGGATATTTTGGACCTCAACAAAATTTAACTTTCAAAATAATAAAATAAAATGTTGAAGAATTTTTTTTGAAAAAGAACTTTGAATATTGGATGTAATTATTTTTGAACGGATTCCGATCAAGTTCCAATTTGTATCTAATGAAAAAGAATGCATTTGAACTTAATTCGAATTTTATTTCTTTCAACTGTTTAATGTGAGGCAGAGTACTTCAACTTCTTAAAATAAATCTCCTTAAAGTGAACCTGACCTCCGATAACACTATAAAAGACAGACGCTCTAATGGCTTAAAGTTAGACCGCGATGTGTTATGTCAAGAATGTTGATGAACATCATAAAAATAAAAGTCACGCCGGTTTCTTTGTCTATCATGTCACTGTTTCGTCGAAAATCATGATTACTAAAAAGGTTTACCGACTAATTGTGTTGCCTCTTATCGGAGTGTCACCTCTAAAAATAATAACAACGCGAAAAATGAATTATCTTTACCAGAGTATAACAAACTCACCAGTGGCGGAGATGGCTTTTTCATAATCCGCTTCATCGTCGATAGAACCGTTTGTTGCTGACAAAAGAGAGAGCACGCAACATATAAATAAACTCCAATAAAACTACGCTCACAAACGTGACCAGCAACATTCCCGGGGAATAACTTGCGTAATCGCGTTCCGTTTTATAGTAATTAAAAGATTTATGAGATTGAACAAAAAATAAAAAAAAAAAAATAAATAAATAGAAAAAAAGTAATTGTTTCAATAATGAAAACCTCACCGATTACAAAGGGACCTGCAAGGGTCGAAGCCTTAACGACCATTATCCGCAGGTCGAAGCTAAGATCCGATCGCGAGGAAGTGCTGGGTGGCCACTGAGTTACTCAAGTCACAAATTTTGTCGAACAGCCAAATCGTGGCTTCGAATAGACTTCACTCAGGCATCAGAGATTAGAATTGACATGATAATAAACGGTTCGTTAGCTTATTTTACTTTTTAAATTGATTTTTATAACCAAGAAAAGTTAATCAGATATTTAATATTTCATAACTTTCTCTCTTTATGAAAGATACTTTTTGTCTTTTTTTTTTAAAAATAAGAAATTAAGATTTCATTATCAAAAAGGTACAATTAAAAACGAACCGAAACGTTATAATGAAAATACTTTATATGCTTTTATTTTAATTTTGTTTTATTTGTTTGTTTTTTGACGGTAGATTGTATGGAATTGGAAAAAAAAGTTTCAATTTTTGTGCCAGGAGTTGAAAATTATGAGCGGACGTTGAAAAGTGTCTGCGCGAGTGATAAGTTACGTGAAACTGGCGCGAATTCCGTAGCGATTCGATGATCAATGAAGTAGAGTCAAACGATCTTATATTGTCACATGTTCTCTGACGATAAGCAGATCCTACTGCGCCGTTAATCACGTCAGTTGAAGCCAAACATAAGTGGAATCTTCGCGTCTTTAGTTCAACTTTAAGTGTGACAATGCCGGATATTAAAATGTTGAAACAAAAAACACCGCCTCAACAATTATGGAAATTTAAATTTTCGAATCCTGACGAAAAATTTCCAGCGCTTAATTTATGTTTCGGTATTAATTAGCTCCCTATCTGACTTATAAGGCGTTTTTTGTCGTTGCAAATTTAGTATTCTGTAAAAATCCTCCAAACGAGTTTTTGATTGGAAAAATGATCAATGTGATGTGAAAATTTTCAGATTGAATTTGATTTCAATTTAAATTTGTTCTGACGTTTTTTTATGTCACATCAAGTGTTGAAAGAAACATTGTAAGGGAAAATGTTCCCAAATGTTGATGTAAAGTTTAAAAAAAAAATTGTTTCAATGATTAGTTTTTTTTATCAGTAACCTTGTTTAAAAAAAAATTGTTCATTGAAAATTAAATGTTAATAATTAATTGTTTTGTAGACATTTTACATCAGTTGCAAATGTAGCTGAAATTTCGCATCATCATAAAATAAACACATTTAACCAAGTGCAGTCAGACAGATATCATCCGAGTGAAGTATCGATAACGGGGACGGCACAGGCTCCAAAATAACGCTACTGTGAATTTCTACTTAAAAATGATTTTCAATCGAAATGTTTTGGGTACACACTGGCGCGGACTTTTCTTGATCAATAGACTTTGAATAATCGGCTTAATATAGCCTAATGGCTATATTCAATCAACCGTTCGATGAATCAATGAATTTGTATCGACTTGACATCAGCCGAGAGATTATTTCGATTCACTGAATCAAATTAATGTCAAGTTAAAAATAACACTCAAATATTTATATCAATATTAAACGTCTCCAATGGTTCACAAAATTTTTTTTTCCACTGACTTTGTTATCTTTATTTTTCTAAACCTTCTTGCGCATCGCACATGTTATTCAAATGCATAACTTTATGAGAAGGAAAAAAAGGGAACGAACTTATACGTAATCCATTTAAATTAATCTAATTACAAATTACAATCATGTTTTTAAGTACTCTTTTTTTCTGGACTGTCCATATTTGACGTTTCATGATGATTGCACACTTTATTTTTTATTCCCTAATTTGAATGCACAAATCTTGATTACAATTTATGTTACATCAAAATAAAATTATTTTACTATTTTTCATCGAGTCCAGTTCTTTCTGGTTGTTCGTCCGGAAGAACGGGAGAATCTTATGAATTGAACGTCCAGCAAGAAGTATCACGAGTTTTGTGATTGAATGAAACAAGAGAGAATCGCGATTAATTGAAACTTTGCACGACGCTCGACGATTGTCCCTTTTTAATAATAATCAAAACGGGTCGTTAAGCGGCGAACCATGTTCAGAAAGTTTCGAGATGCGCGATTGACAAAATTATGTGCGAGTTCATCTTGTGCGCTCAATATTATGAATTTCGTAAGACAAGTTAAGCTTTTTATTTGTTATACACAGAAATGCTTCAACAATTTTAATTGGAATTTCGAAATCTGTTTCCGGACCAAGATAACATTTCATTGAACGAGTTTTATTGTTTTAATTTGAAGACAAATATTAACTGTTTGAATTTTATGATACCGATGATATAACACAGCAATAAAGTTTTTTTTTTTTCAATTTACTATTTTTAAACTTAAACTTTTAAGCGCCACCTGGTGGTGAAAGTTTGAACTGTTCTCACGATAGAACGTTATTATAATATCTTTGTTACTTATGTTAATTTTGTTTTTATTTTGTTCGAAAATATCAATTCTGATTACCGTTCTCGTACCGACCCTACGGGTGATCCTAACTCCATTGATTGTAGAAAGTAGTGTTTCATGTAACTTTGATAATTCTGTTATTTTTGTTATTTTTGATATTTTTGTTATCTTTGTTACTCATGTTAATTTTGTTTTTTTAGTAATTTCTTTAAAATTTCGATTTTATCACCTCTTTTGTAACTTGACAAGTGACTCTGACTCCACTGAGTGTAGAAATTAGTGTTTCACGCATTTTCAAAAATTCCGTTGATTAGGTTATTTTTGTTATCTTTGTTACTTATGTTACTCAATCAAGGGAATTTTTTCCCTTACTTTTTTTTATTTGTCACCTAGCGGTGGAAGTTTGAACCACCCTAATGATGGAAGGACGACTCTTCTTAAAGTTTGAGGATAGAGGATAAACATAATGAACCATTAAGTAGTTATCAAAGTAACAAGTTGTAAAGTGCGTGGGGTTACACGATATCAAGAGACGAACAGCGTGGAATGACACGCGACTAGTTAATTAACGGAGAGAAGTTCGGTCAAAGTGTCTGAAGATCGGTCAACCGGTCTTCCGGTGTACGGGAGCGAGTTGACGAAAAATCGGCGCAGCCCGCTGGGGACGACAGTCATCGTCTCGACGATATTTTGATCACCGGTTTCTATCGTGGGGAGAGATGGATCCGAAGTTAGGACTTTGAAATAGTTTGCTAATCCATATCATGACTGAAACTGTGTGCTCGCGTGAGAAGTTCCGTGACACGGCGTGTTTGAAGTCTGTCACAGGTGCGCGATTAAACGAACAACTGACGGGATTCACAACAAACTGTTACCGCGCGAATTTTGATGAATAATATTATAATCCCAATTAATTAAGGCAATTTTTACCCGATCGTCGTGAAATTAATTGCAAACTTTGTCCCCACCGAGTGCGCGCTTAAGGTAGAAAATCCATGACTTCCATAGTCAAAACAACTGTTAAATCGAAATACGAAAAAATTATATTATTTATAAAAAAATGATATGAATAATTTTTGTAGCAAATGGAATAAGCGGACATGTTAAAAAAATTAATCAATAACTTTGAACTTAAATATTCATTTTATTTCACCGGCTACTTATTGTTTTTATTACAAATTCTTATTCTGCGAATTCAAAAGAAAAATTCTATATATTTTATTTTAATATTTTAAACTATCCCTGATAATAGATTTTCTACCATAATCCCCCGTTCTTTGTTTTACCTCTCTTGTGTGCTGTATAATTTTCGTAATTAATTTTGCGCAACTTGTTGATTCAGTTTGGAAACTCGATCAATTTTGCTAACCTTTGTTTTTCCTTTTTATTATTTTTCATGCAAATGTCTTATCAACGATCTTTCATCGAAGCTTACTCGTATCGTTTATCGATTCACGTTTTTTCTACCTTACCGACTGGTTTTACGTGCGACAGTTGAATAAATCAATTAGAGCAGAAAAAAGATCGTGATTCATACTAATTTATTCGGTATTGAAATTACAAAAAACGAATTGTGTAAGTGATCTGTCAATAAAAATGGTTTATTCTGATGTCATATGACCAAAAAAAAACATCATTTCAACACAGTTGGAATTGCGGCTTCTCGCGACGATTTTATACCAACATTTTAATTTCTGGTGCATATGGAAATTCTGTGACGGGAATAACGTTTGAATTAATTTGGTCGGGCATCTTTTTGTAATACGAGAAAGAAAATTGTGATTTGCGAATTTAATATGTATGACATTTTGTAATTGCTAAAAGCAATTAATTAAAAATTGAATCAAACTTTTTATTTGTTTAAATTAAAGTAAAATTGAGCATTCAAACGCGTTTTATATGATCGTCAATTCTATTGTTTTTATTGTATGGAAACATTTATTTTTCTTCATTTCAATTTTTTGGTCGAACATTTGTGTCATGTCATATAATTAGATCAAATTTACAGTTCCCTTTTATACAGGAAATGGTTTCACATTCAACATAAATCATCCCGGACAAAACAGCATTGTAAGCGACGTTTGCTGACGGTGTTTCGTCTATCTTGACATTTAAAGCAACAAGAGATTGTTCTTGTAAGAACAACTGCGTCCTCTAGACAGCAAGTAGATGCTTTCCTCTCCAGGGACGACAAATCGAGACGCAGAAATACGAATAAACTCAGCTGCAATGAGCTTCAAGTTTACAGTAGGACATATAAGATATGGCGTTTGTGAATGTATAACGCCAAGTAATGTATTCAGCATCGACTCTTGGTTTTAATTCTGCCTAACCTTTTCGGCATTCATTTTAATCTCGTTGATTTTAAATAAATGTTTGATTTTTATCATATCCATGAATTAGCCTTTCAAATTTTTCAATATTTAGCGAGAAGATGAAGAATAAAAATACACTAGAATTTGATAACAATTTAAAAAAAAACTTATACAAAATTTACGTATGTTGAAAAAAACTTAACTAAAATTAAAAAAAAATAAAAATTACAAAATGTTATGAAAAAGTTCATTGATGTGAAACTTTGAGGAAGTTGTATTGTATCGGGTTAATCGCAGAGGTTGAAATGTTTGTCGTGGCCAAAGCGAGTGGCACTCGGTGATGGCGCATAATTGTTTGAGTGGCGCCTTTTAATTTGGTGTATTAAATCAAAACCATTGTCGTGTTCTGAGGGTTCACATAATTGAATAGATGTGTTCACAACGCTCAATTAGAACACTTCGGGCGCGAATCGTTTGTTTCAAAGAATGAGAAATAAAAGGTCTGAAACGCTGGTTTCAAATATATCCAAAGTAGTGACAAACTTCGTAAATTTTTTATCAGTTCTCGTAAACTTCGACAAGAAGAAATTTATTCCAACATTCAACTTTGATTTTGATTTTTTGTTCTTGGTTATTTAGAACGTTTTTTTCTATTGTTCGGAGCAAAATAAATGGTCGTTTGGAAATTTGCGGATTAAATTTAGCGCAGCGTACTTATCGAAACATTCGGAACACTTGCGGTGCAATTCGTAATTGAAGGACGATCCGCGAGGAATATATAATCTGTAAAGTGTTCCAGATGGGTTGTACTACGGTTTCGCAATTACATCGCTGAGGCTAACGTGGGAATGCGCGCGACAGGAGAGCTCGCGCGGTTTTCCCCATTTTGCGCTATAAATCACATTTTCAAAACTTCTGCCAGCCACACCGCCGTTGATCATCCGTTTGAAATTCGCCAACGACTCGAATCTCTGGCCTCGCTCTTCTTTTTTTTTTTCGTCCAATCGACAATCAAACATTTAATTTTTGCAATTTCAACGGAGATTGAAAAGAGGCTAATGAAGTTGGCGAAAAAAAAATCTGATCCGTTTTGATTTATGATGGAGAGGTGGAGTTTTTCATTATCATTTCAGAGCAGTAAATTTCCGTTTTTTTTCCTTTTCTTTCTTGCTCTGCCTTTTTTTTTTGATGTACCAAAAATTTAGTTTGTAAAAAAGAAAAATAAATAAAAAATTTATCGTCAGGATGTCTTGTTAGTTTGCTCGAGATTTTACGGCACATTCATTGCGTTTCAGGGAAATGCTATTTTCATTACTTACTATTTTCATTACGACTATGAGTCGCATGTAGGAATCGTTGTTGGCCATTAAAATCAGAGTATGATTGTAATTACAAGTCGCACGACAAGCGGAGAGACATTTTTCAATATACCTTGTAGATAAAAACGACTAATTCGAGGAACAATAATACCTCTGTGATTGGATATTGAATCCGTCAATGGGTTCCTATCACGTCAATTAGAATTTATTTGAATTGCTAATTCATTTGAATTTATCGAATGCTGAGTGGAAATTTATCATAAGCTTTCCTCAAACTGATTACACTAATGTGAACATCGAAGAAAAAATAATCTTTTGAAAAACGGAAAAAAAAATTGTCATAAAAAGGGAGATTCTGGAAACATGGTTTTAATTCAAGATCAATTGTATTGAAAAATGATGTTTAAACAAAATTTTCTTGAGAATGAAAGAAATCCAAGAAGTTAATCAAAAAGGATCTCTGGATAATCATAATTAGGATCTTCTCTCGACTAAGAATCTGAAATATCCGCAGTTTCATTCGCTCAAGTATCGTATACGATCACGACCTTAGTAAACAGAGATTTTACGTAAGGTACATAATCGTTATAACGTGTCTAGAAACCATAATATCTCTCATTATTATAATCCGAATTCTCTCCCTTAATTTTCTGCATGAAATTCTCTGAAAGGGGAATTTCATCTTATGTATTAATTGGGGTGGGGGGCGCAGAATTTGACGTTCCCCCGTCTCGGCTCGGTTAATGGTATCCTGAATTATGAAAAAGATCGGAAAGTCAATTGACTCGACAAGGAATCGATGATTAATTCGAAGAACGCGAACAGAAATCTCGCATTATCTAAGCTCCGATACATCGGTGCGTCGCAAGTTAAGTAGATCCGCAGAACTAGATATCACGCTTCGCGTGGTAAGCGCACGCTTGAATACGCTCTCGTAGGTATATAGCTATACGTATGTATAATGAGAGAGGGAGCATTCGAGGAACAGACCAAGTTTGAATAGAGCCCGCATTCCGCATCGAATACCCGAGAAACTCATTAGGGAGTTGTACTCTGTGCGACTGCGAGGGCTGCAACCCAACGTTAGTAACCGTTCCTCGCTGTATTTACAGTATCGAAGGCAAAGCTGGACGCTAAGTAGCAATGTTTCGGCATGTGTTGTTCCACGTTGCTACACAGGTCAGGAACTCCATTTTCAAACTCAAATTAACAATTTTCAAAATTACAAAATACCCCTGCAACGAATAAACAATTTTTTATATCAAAATTTTTCTTCAATGTTCAAAAAAAAATGTTTATAAAGTGTCTTAGGATTTTTATAAGAAATTTGAAATTTTAAGTTAAGATACATAAGTTGGTAAAATTTTAGCGAGATGGAGGACAGTTTGATCTCTGAAATGTTAAAGAACCATTTTCAAGGTGATAACGAATGGCCCGAGCAGAAACAAAAGGGCTTAAGTCCAGTTACGCCAGTTGTCACACTTGCGAGAAAAAGAGACAGAGAGGAGAGGCGTCTTGAATTCTATTTCCGAAATTGAAGAAGAAGAGAGCTCCTGTCTGGATACTTTGTATGATTCCCGTATCAGTAACACGTGACTAAAATACAACAACAAACAATCGCCTAAAGAGCTCTCTCTCTCTCAAAATACAATTGTTCACTCTCCAGGCTTCTTTCCATCGCGCCGAGAGGGATTTCCCGTATGGAAGAATTTTGCAGTAAATTTTGAGAGCTTTCATTTGAGCGTAATGGCATGTTTTTTGCGGATAATATCTTGAACGCGAGTTCTTTCCGCGATTGTACCCGAGAGATGTTTCGTGTTCGTTCATATAAAAAAATTGGAATCAATCGAGAGCTCGTTGAAAATAGAGTGATATCCTTAGTTGAGCAATTACCCGCGAAAAAGTTCTGCTCATAAATATTTATCTAAGGGTATTTTATTTGTAAATTTTATACAAAAGTGGATGGGCAACATCAGCGACTATAATTATAAAGTTGAAAAGTGGAGTTTATTCTATAAATGATAAAATTCTATAAACTTAAAAAAAAAAAAATAATAAAATAGAAAACAAACAAAGAAAAAGAATTACAAAATTATACAATTTTAATGGTGATGAAATTGAGGTAAGATTAATTAAAATTGCAGCAGAACTTTTGCTTGATTACAAGTTTTTGGATATTATAGTGGATAATTGAAAAATGAAAGGAAAATGAACAAGTTAAAATTTGTTGTAGCATACTTATCAAGATCCAGCTAGTTTTTCGTAGATAATTTGGTCCATCAATTATGCATTCATAATTTTCGTATATAGTCAACCCGTTAAAAATGATACGAGAGCATCAGAGACATGGTAATCCGTTGATTTTCATTTCGTATGCAGACGATAACTCGATTGCCACGAATATTGTTGACTTCATCAATGTAGTCAAATAAAGCTCGGGCTCGATGCCGCGTCAAAAGCTAATGACACAAAGACAGCCCCGCCACATTTCCCCTATCGCCTTGTGGCAACATGCATATACATGTTGATTAGATATAACCTCCCCCCCTCTCCTCTCCTCTCCTGCCCGCACACTCTTCTTCCTTTAGGCATTATCCGGTTACGTCAAATATACCCCTTGCAAAATGTCAGGAAGTCTGCGGCTAATCGTGTATTACTAGATGTTCTCGGTTATGTTTGTCGAGCCAACAAGGTGTGTGATATTAAATCGAAAGCAAACACCTAATAATCAAAAATCTCATCTAATCGAGAATGTTCATCCGATCCGAAAGAACTGCCTTTCCGTAAGCTCTGATCCTAATTTAGAATGCAATTACAACATTTCTGCAGTAGGGGGAAAAAAAACATGCTGTGGGATTGCGCCTTTTGTCTAATGGCATTATTAAAAATTTCGCTGGCGCCCGGGTTTTTATTGCGGCCATTCGTTACCATTTGAGAAGTAAAATGGCCGATTTGTCAATTAACGCCAGGGGGATTTATTTGCGTCGGCTGTGTTTCCCGATCAGACCGCAGGACCCCGGACTATAATCAAGGAACCTCTAATGGCGCGCGCAGTTTACTCGACTTGGCATCGGAGCATGTCAAAGAGCAGCCGAGGCGTCAAATTCGAGCCCCTGGTTGGGCGCCATAAATTTAGCAGCCAACTTGGCGCGGGATCGAAATTTCGCGAGCGCTCTCGGGTTTCTGCTCGAGTGGCGCATTTGTGCCGGCGACGTTTGTCGAATACATTCGGGTTACGCACGTGGAATGGTAAAGAGATAAACGCGGAGGAGTTTGTTTTGCTGGTCGCGCAAAAGTTTCGGACAAGCCTGCAGGTGTCTTTCATAACCCAGTTATGAACTTTGCAATCGCCCATCCCTTATCTCCTTTTCTTTTCTTCGCTCCCCTATTTACGTTTTGCCAGGCGCGCTATCTCTCTCTCTCTCTTTTTCTTTCTCCCTCGCTCACCCGCTGGTAACTTTTTATTTATTTGTTTAGCTGGATTTTCTGTCTCTGTTTTGCAAGCTTCTCGCTTAATCAAAAGTTTGGTCGACAAAAAACGTTCAGATTTTTCGTTTCACTTCACGCATCGAGATTTTCAACTTTAAAAACAGTCCTGGATCAATTCATTTATGTAGCATCACATTGTTGAGACGTTTTCAAAATTATGATTAAGATGATTTTTTAAATTTCTTTCAACACTTTTTTATTATTTATTTTATTTATAACTCCAGTGGCCAAAGCTATTAATAGACTATAGTAAATCGTGAAAACCGAGAAAAAGTCTTCAATTTTTTTGAAATCTTTGAAGTTTCAATTTTTTAGTTTCTTTTTCTTTCATTTCCTAATTTTTTATAGGCCAAATATTTCTAAATGTATTTTCTTATTGTTTATCTTTTTTGATTTGATTGACTTATTAAATTATGAATATTGTTGTTTATATAATTAATTAGAATTAATTTCATTAAACCATCAACTGTCGTACATGTACCAGATATGAAAAACAATCATATTATGATTTTCTATAATTTGTAAAAAATATTTTTATCATGACATAAATAAAATATAAGACGTTTGGTAGAAACTTGTTAAAATTAATTAAAATTTAGGATTCACAATTAACTTCAATTTGTCAGCATCCATTCATCTAATCCGGCCTTTCTTCCCTTTTACTTGGAAACTATACGAGCACTTTCGGCGAGAGAGTATCCCAACCACCATCTTGGTTCACGTAACATTAGTGTCGCAAGTATGTCAGTAAAGCCGCAACTTCTCGATCGTTAACTGCGGCAAGTAACGCCAACTGGTCTAATCGAGAGGATCGCGCAGGCGAAAACACGCAATTTGTCTTGGCCCTGGCTGGGATATTCATATCGGTCCCGGGTGGCCTCGCGTGATGAATGAGTCAGAGGCCTGCTGAACTCTCGACCACCTCTCTCTCTGTCTAAATGGTCCAAAAACAATCCAGCCGAGCGACGCCCCAAGTGCCTCTCCTGGCGAACAGGAATATCTCGAGCTTCAAGCGCGTCTGCTTGCCTCGTTAGCTGAATGCTCCGGCGACGCAAAACCCGCCGCCGCTTTTGGCAGTCGAACACCGCTCGAGTGATGAAGCTCTGGCACTGGTTTATCACAAATGATATCTCGCTTGTGAGCACTCAAAGTACCACAATCTCCCGCAGACAAGCTCTCGCTCACGATTCAGGTCGAAACGGAGAGAACGAAACAAAAGGGATACGAAAATTTTGTTCTTTTTTGTTTTGCAGCGTTTTTTTTTTCTTTTGGCGGGCTTTTCAAAAGTGGAGGAAAAAAACATAAATGGTGTATCCTGACGGGTTCTATTGATCTTTGGGATTTGCGATTTTACCGGATTCCTCTCTCTGCTCGTGTATAACAATTCAACCACATCCTCGAGCGGAAGCGACATAATTTATCCACACGCTAAATTATTAACAAAGCCGGTAAACTTGGCGCTACAGCGAGGCTAAGTTATGATCCAAAAAAAAAAAAAGGAAAAAAGAACGAGCGTTTTATATTCGGCAAAGTAAAATCGATTCTCACCTCGGTGGCAAATATTTACATCGCCAGCTTGTTTTTGCTGTACGAAATGTACTGGAACTTATACATACTCTCCGCAAATATTGCGTCTCCCACTCCGTTCATCCTTTTCCTTGGAACTTACTTATGCAATTGCATCTCGCGAATTTTTGTCGCACGTGCATACGTTTATCCAAGGGGTAATCCGCTTCTTATCTCTCGTATTCCATTCCGGCGCCGGGCTTAATTTTCCAATTCAATTCGCAGCTTCAAGTTGGCCGCCCGCGCTCCAGTTTCACGTAAAATTTGTAACAATAAACTCGATAAATATGCACTCCCACCTTCCGATTCTAGAAATAAAAGATAATTCGTGTTTGTTTATTCGTTCGTTATGAATATTGATTTGATGGTCGTCGTCGAGTATATTCGCTTCTGCCCGAGTGACTAGTGAGGCAATATTTACTGTTAATAAGACGATAAGAACGGACGGCTAAATATTCAGTTAAAATGCATTTCTCACGGGAGCAGGAAACCATTTCTATGTAAAATAGACACGCAAATAAAGTATGCAGCCCGACGATACGGCGTCCGCTCTTCCTCTCGCTCTCGCTCTCTTTGTCGATCAATCCGCGGGATTACAATCTCGTGACATCATTTCGCTCGTGACCTTTGTTCCTTCGATGATTATTAGGCTACAATTTTATTCAAGGCACATCACCAAGATCCCGATGCCATCTCTGCTTTTAATTACCGGAATCGACCTTACTGATGGAAGCGCAACGCTGGAGAAATAAATAACCAGCCGCGGTGGATGTGCTCCCTGGGGAAATGCTTTTTAATTAAAAATAAATAAAACGGTTGTGTCATGTTTATCAAAATGTATAAGACTGGCAATTTATTGGATCTGAAGGCGACGTGAAAAAAAAATATCTTTGGTAATGTAAGGCAAATGCACCGGCGAAAGAAACAGCCAAAAAAAAACAGTTGCTAATTTTAACAACAAAAAAATTTTTGAAGTATTTTACATGAGTTTAAGGTGAAATGCCATAAGGATATTTTGTCTCTCTCGCACAGTTTAGTTATTTCCTGATTCATTATTAGACAAATTTTCAAAAAATCGCTCTGTACTGCTCGTTGTATATTTTGAGGGAACTGTTTACCTGCGAAAACATCCATTTTTATTGCATAATCTTGACAGAAAGTTGGAACAAAAATTATTTCATAAAATTGTTGTTTTAAAAAAATTATTGTTTGCATCTTATTCTATTTTCTGAAATTTCAAAATTTGATGATTTTTTGTGATTTTTCTGTTTTTTTTTTTTATTTTGGGAACAAAGGGCTCTGGAATCTTAGTTGTCAATGTAAGAAGCAGCAGTACAATGCCGTGGAGAAAACTTTTTGCGACAAAGGTGGCATAAAATATCTGCGGCAGGATGTCCTCTCGAGGGTGGCGATTCCTCTCTCTTAGAGAACATTAGCCGGGGGATAGTTGGCGGCGGTGTGAACGTCATTCCTGTGGGAACGGGTCACCAGGAATGTCCTTTCGTGGACGGGCGCGCTGAAAGCCGCAAAGTTTCAGCCAAAAACGTTCGACAAAGTTGAGATAAAGAGAATTACGATAATTGTTTCGCAAAGTGTTGAAAACGGTCATCCGGGTCGCCAAAACCAAGAGCTGATAACAATGGTACGCGAAGAATTATTATGCTGCGGGGGCTATCGGCGCTGGTGAGATTCCTATCTCGGAATCTCGACGTTATTAACAAGGTGAAGATAATTACGGCGAGCTGATGGGTTCTTTTTGTACACTCCAACTAAGCCTTTTATGCTTCTTGTGTTTTCTTTCAGTTGGAAGCTCGAGAGAGAAAAAAAAAAGAAAACGTAGATAAAAGGCGTCCCGGCTGGTTCTGAAATTTGTATTTTCAACTATACTTGAGACTCAATGGTTACTTTCCCTCTTTTCTTTTCCTTACGCTTGTTCCTACATTTTTTCCTTTTTCCGTTTGAAACAGAAAATTGAAAATTAGAATCGAACATTTTTAAGAGGGTTAATTGCAGAAAAGGGGCGATAGCCGATTTTGGATTTCTGTTTCGTGGCTTACCGGAGAGTACGTGCCCGGTTTGCGTACGATGCTGAGGGCGAGGGCGAACGAAGACTTTGTAAGCAAGCCGTGGTGCTAAAATATAGATGAAAAAATGCAGACGGACAGTAGCCGTGCAAAATATAGAGAGATATTTACCGGCGCGCGGTCTTATGAACGACCCTCTGCGTGCGGCTGTGTGTGCACAGCTTAAGTAAGTGCTCAGTTTTACAGATGGCCGTGACGATGGTCCGAGACGGTGCTGTAGATTCCCCGGGTTTATAAAAATATACTGAAGATACTGCTGGGAATATTGTGATTTCAAATTGATGATATTGCGCGGTGAAAATTTTATGTCCCAATGAATTAGAGATATCTTACGATCGTGTGAATAATTGTAGAAACTTTTTTTTTCCGGATTGAAGATTGGCGCAAGAGCTAGTTCGAAACATTATCTCTGGTTAAAAAATTATCCCGCATTTGCATCGAAGAAGTTTTATCGTTGGAAAGAAAAACATCCAATCTCCTTGAGCTTCTTCTTTTGTTCGACGTGCGTTTAACACTGTTAACATTTGTTCAGCTATGCCATTTGACAAAGCACACTAAACTACAGAAAGACCATGCCCATTGACGTTGTCTGCTTCCCGTTAACGAAGTATTTAATTAACGTTTCCAGCACGCTCGAATAAGAAACAAAGGGAAAAACGTCCCGAGGCCAGATTTCTTTCTCTCTTCAATTTTTTTTCTTCTTTAGTAGTCGACATGGAGCGATTTCCGTTGAACCGCTTAGAAGTGAATAAAAGCTTTTCCAAGAGAGGACAATCGTGGAACGTCTTGAATCATTTTTTTTTATTTCTTTTCCTTTTCTCGTATTCTAAAAAGTGAAGGCATCTGAAAATGTTTCACCTGACCAATGTTCTGGATAGAAATTAAGGGGGAGGGGGACATTTTTGAATTCGCCTCATTAAAGATAAGTTCCAGGATTAAATTATCCGCTTGTTTCAGCTGCTTGCGAGCTAAGTTTAATTGCACCCGAGTTTTCGGGTGTTCAAATTGTTGGTGTATTTGCGAGATCCCAAGTTTGTCTCGGGGTGATCATCAGACGTTGTGAAAATGTAGGATGACTCCTGATGTTTTGTCACAAGTTGACAGGCGGTTGTAATGAGCAGAAAAATATTTTTCCACTCGTTGCAGTTTTGGTAAAATATTAAAAAATGCGATCATAAAACTATATAAACATGACCAAAAGATAATCGAGTTTCATGAAGACAAATTTTTTTGAATTTTTGACATTGCAAAAAAGGACGTTCTTGCAAATATATATGATGATAAATGTAGCAGAAATTTGACAAATGAAATAAGACATTTTTGCTGGATGAAAAATTGTGAGATGATAAAAAGAAAATGACCTCGCAAAAAAATTTACTTTGAATAAACATAATTTAGCCTCTTCAGAGGATAGTGGTTGGAGCAAGAGAATATGTTTTGTCAATTTTTTTCCCTCTCACACTCGGCGCAAAATCAAATTATGACTTTTGCGAATGTACGAACGCTCTATTTTCACGAAGTCTTCAAATTAATTAACCTCTCCATTAACAATAACGTGATGTTATTTGGTCGTGTGAAATGTCGCTCGAAAACGTCTGTGGTACTATAGTTCGCAGGTAATTCTAAAGCGTGAATATATTATGATATGAACATTTTCTTTCATCGCAGCTGTCGAGTTCCCTTTTTTGCCCTCGCCTTTTTGTTTCATAAAAATTCTTTCTTATTTTTCGCCTCTCGCTCTTCAACTCCAACTCTTTTAATTCTCCGCCACTCACGCGCGCTCCTTGCGCCGGGGCAAAGTAAACAGTACGCTTTTGCGGACTGGCACAAAATGCTCGCGGGAAACAGGCGCAGGTCCCGGGAGTTCCATATGACATCCATTCTTCAGTTTCAGAGGAGCCAGGAACAAGAAAGATAAGGCTAAAAAGAAACGGAAGAGGAAAGGACCGCGCGAAAATGGAAACACCGGGGAATACTTATATTCCTCCAACGATAACCGTTCCTATTGTTCTTTTTCGCACCGAGCGTTACAGTCTGCAGGCGCTATTTGGGCACGTGAAAAAGACTCCAGGCAGGACTTGTTAACTCATGTGCGCGACGTTTCCTACTTTATTCCTGTTTTTCTTTTTTACGCAAATGGTTTTACGTGAGGAAAAAAAAAAGGATATTAATGCCACACGTTGGAAGAGCAACGTAAGATGCCGGGATGGGCGAACTTTTTGATTTACAATTTGTCAAAATGTCAAAAATGTACTTTTAAAAATGTAGAACCAATTTTTCATTAGTCAGATGATGTTTGAGGTTGTAAAATCAGAAAAAAGAAATGTTGCCCGACTTTAAAAGTAATTAAACTTTTTTGAAATTTGTACTCATCGGCTGAAAAATGCAATTAGGTAATGCGTAATATAATTCTACAAACAGGATTCGAGCATAAAAAGCTCATTTTGATACGGCTTTGATTCGGACGAATGTTTGAAAGCTTTTGTGTTTCATCTGGAAATTCCAGAATTTTATTTCAACTTTACCACCGTAAAAAGAAAGTTTTAATTCTTCTTTTTTATTTTTCTATTTTATATTTTATATCACATCAGGTTCGTGAATATCAAAAGGATACACGATACTCGGTTTCGTATCCTCTCTCTCGCGCACGTTGTTTGTAATTTTTTTTCCTCCTCCCTGTCGTTGAAACTAACTCTACCGTGGCATCTTCCAATAAATTAAACAACTAATCCCATAACCTAATTCCTGTCCGCATTCCTGGCAACATATTTTTAATGACGACAAATTTCCCCGATGTAACTTTAAAATCCACTTGATGGCGTGCCAAGAAGTACGCCACATTCCAGAGGAAGCTTCGTCTTTGATTTAACGCCTTGAGCGGGCACTGAATTGTTGTTTAGGATATGAGCGATAAAATGTTACCATCAGGCTCGTGCTAAATTTTGATTTTATGTCTCACATTAGATTGTGCCATTGATCCTACGTGGGATGATGATCTTGAATCTCAATAATCTTAAATTTGATTACACTTTAAATTCACAAATTTGTTTTGGAAATTTTTGTATCATGCAAAATCATGCAGTATAAGTGGAATTCAATTTTTCAGTGGGATTAAAATAAAATTGATAATCACTGAAATTGAATGTTGTCAATTGAAAAACGACAGTCGGTTATTGACAAACTCAAATTATTTCCGAGATTGTATATTTCATTAAGTTGATACTTTTTTTTTGTCCAATTGCAAAATAATTAATGGCGAAAACATTGAAATTGGTTTTTGAAATAAAAATTCAATTGAAGAGATTAAAAATAAGGTAAATCGAAAAAAAAAAAAACAAGAAAATATAAATAGAAGAGGAAATACAAAAAAATTTGAAATTGAATTTTGCGAAACTGAAAATTGACTGAGCATCTATATTCATGGCTATCATTTTGCAACGGGGATATTTTCGATTAACAAGTTGGCGAAAATTTCGTGCCTCTGACACTGTGGGCAAAAACGTGCTGACCCTCGGCATATAATGTTGTCCATGCGTGGATCCGCGAGCATCGACACGTAATGCTAGTAGAATTTCATGCAACCGTCCATGAAATATTTGTCGATTCGTGAACGGCTCGCTGAGTTCAGCTCTCTTCAGACAGAAAAGCCCGGGCCCGAGTTCCGTTTGCGAACTTGGCGTGTATACGCGCCAAGCACTAATTGCCCGGGCTGTGCGCCGCGTTTTCCCTTATATCTTCGCGTTGACGTCAAATCAAACAATATCACTGACAAAAGAGAGACGAAAGCAACTGAGCGATTTTTATGCGGGTTAATTGATGCTTTGTTTAATTCACTTTATTTTCAACTGAAATCACACTCGATCAAATTGGATGAAAATCAACAGAAAAAAAAAATTGATTCATTAATGCAAATTTTATATTTTACTTTTCTTTAATTTAAATTCGTTTGATTTGTGAAAATCGTGCATGATCATTTTTTAATCTGATGGATTGCCCTTTGATATGAAAAAATTAAATCAGGTTAATTTAATTTTTTCATCCTTTTAAATTTGGTTTTCATTTATTTATTTTTTTGTTCTACAAAAAACGACTGCGTTTGCATTATGGAGCACACAAAGGTTTTTTTTTTCGACGTTAGTTATAACGAATGTTATAGTCATCATCAGATATAACATTTTTAACAAAGAGCATTTGACAGTTGTTGGGAGTTATTCAATTCCATCCGAAAGTTTATTGCAACGCAATTCTCCCTCTTTTTGTTGTTGCCTCTGCTGCAGACGTATCTGAATATAGGTCATGCAACTCAATACTCGATATAAACGTCAAACTAGTAGCAAAATAAATTCGTCAACTTACATATCTGCATATCTAAAAATCTGTTTTAACTTTTTTTTCTTCATGAAATATACAATCAGATGACATTCGAGTACAAAATTAATCTTCGAATATATCACATCCATTTTGACAGAATACTTATTTATTTTTTCAGTGTATAATAAAAGATCCTGTGATTTTATATTGATATGTGACCTTTCGCTTTTTTGCAGGTTCTTCCCAGTTTAGAGTCGCAAATCTCGATCAAGTGACATCGACAAACGTACACGTAGCAATATTCGGTTTCCCTGAGATATGTGGGAAATGAAAAAAAAGGAAAAAAAAAAGACGAAGGAAAAGCTGCCGATTGGATGGCGACGTGTCTTCGATTCAGCCGAGGTAGGTGGATAGGGTATAATTTGAATAAACACTGTGTGGCGCCGCGACGCTCCCATTAGATGTCGATATTCAAAGTAGCCCGTTCGAGGATACGAGGACTTTGACTTGCTCCGATGCTCCTCGCTTATCGTTAATGCATGAAGAATGTTTCGATAGATACTCCGCTAAAGGAAAGGCGCATTAAATGTCAGATCACGTCGGCCAAAATGGTAGAGAAATGCCAAACACACGGCCGTCATTTACATTTTTATATGTTGCGTCGAAACCAAAGAATACATCCTGCCATGATCGACGGATTGATGTTGACATGCGTCGCTGATTGCTCTCGGGATGAAAATGTTTTGGATCGGTTTATTTTTTGTATTTCTTTTCATTTTTTAATAGGTTTGAATAATTTATAGGAAAACTGATTTGATTTCGGTAAAACAACAGATCGATAAATAAATGAAAGATTAATGAATCCATCAGTGGCTGGATTAAAAATGTAGACAATAAACTTTGTGGATGTTTTTTTATTTATATTTAAATAAAAAACATTTTTAATAAATAATTGATATCGGAAATAAATCCGAGCTAAAATTAATAAATAAAAAACATGAATAATGAAAACATTGAGATGAATGAATATCTAACCTGTTTCTTCAAGAAGTCCATCAATATTTTGAGTCCGGAGATGAGTTGTCTGTTTGACTTCCTCAACATTTTTAGTTTTTGGCAAAATAATCACCTTACGCCCTTTTTGTTCTTTCAACAAATCATCGTCCACTGAAAGTACAAAATTGAATAAATAATTGACGTGAACTCGTTGAACTGATAAGAATGAATAAAAAAATTGAGCATTTTACTTTTCTCATTCAAGTCCGTTTTACTAAAGAATATAATTTATTAGTTTGATAAGGCAGGAAAGGTTTCGATTGGTCGGTCTGTATAGGTCGCGCCACGGTCTGTATTAAATGCTTCAGGACTATTGTTATTCAATACCTGTGTGACGTTTCGCGTTAATTCAAAGAGGCATTACGTTTTTTGCATACCAATTATTATTTCTATCAAAAAAAAGTTGAATTACCACATGAAATATCATCTGAATATTTAACTCGATAATTTTTGTGCAGTCCTGAAAACTAATTGAATCACGTTTTTTATATCCATTTTTTATGTTTGTTTTATACATTTTTTTATTACTTCTGCAAATTTGTATTACATTTTTATATATTTTTTTAATATTTGTAATTGAATTCAATTATCGACGTACATTTTTTTTAGTGTTCAATATATCTTTTTTTTGGTCTCTGTGCGCAATGAATTTTCAATTAGTTATTGCTATTTCACGTTACGATTGGTTGCACTGTACTCAAAAGTGCATTTAATTAATAAATCGATATCGAAATGCATTCAAAGTAAACCAAGCGTAAAGATTCTTTTTGGCTTCTCGTGTAGTTCTTCCTTCCGGCCTTTCATCATCCACCTTTTATGCTCTATTTGAGGTGCCGAACCGCATTCGGAGCTCCTCTTAACTGTGCCCCTTTCAAAGAGCATCGATCTCACGGCAGTCATTTTTTTCATTCTGTTTCAATTTCGTTACTCTATGGGTCTGCGCCTTGGCGCACGTTTTATATCAGAGCCAGTCATATCATGATGTATTCGGGGATACAGGTGTCAAAAGTAACTCTTAACTATTTAACATGCTCCATCGACCGTATCATTTAAGATAAATTTCAGTTTTCTTATTTTTCTTTATTGGATGCCATTTTTCCACATTTTTCTTTTAAATAAAAGGTTCTACATAACAATTTTGATGAGATTAAAAAAAAAAAAAAAAAAAAGAAATGCAGATTTGCAATGAAAAATTTTCTTTGCAATTTTTCTCCGTGAAGCCTTTGAACTGGTTTTTATTCGTGAAATTTAGTGAACGAAATATGAATGTAAAATGTCACGGAAATTTATTGTTTATACGGCGTTCGAAATTTTACTGCCTTTTACGGCGGTACTATAAACTATGTGCAAGAATAAGAAAAGCGCTTCGGCATCGGAACGTTCATGTAACGTGTTTTGAAATATTCCGTCGAGTTTTATTATTTACGGGCCTAGCAAATGTTTTTCTAAAACTCGCAGAGTGCGCGCGCGCGCCAATTTCTCTGTTTATTATTACCAACGGAGAACAATTTTTGTTTAATAATTCCAATCCAAACATTAAATTGATTGATAAAACTCAATTTCCGCAAATTTCTACGATCTCCAAAATTTCTAAGTTTTGTACATTTCCAAAATTTTCATAAAAATGTATAAACAATTTGCTAAAATTTTAATTGAAAATAAATAAAGTGGGTTTTCAGCTTTGATTAATTTTTTTTATTCAAAACAGATGTTTTGAAGGCAGCTTTTTTTTTTTCTTTAACTAGTGAAGAATTTAATTTCAGGATACGGCTTGTTCGAAGTTCGATTCCCAGCGGTGCAGAATCGAACGTCCGTTACAGTGAACTTATACAGATGTTTCTGTGAAACTTCATTCATTTTTTCATCCGCCAATATGTAACAGAATCTTATTCCTTTAAAATAGACGACGATCGAATTATTTCTTTTTGTTTTCATCGACTGAAAAAAAAATGGTTATAATAAAACATCGACTGACTAAACAAAGTTGTAAAAACAAATTGGTTCGAGAATCAAGGATGATCGTACTTTGATCGTTTCGTTAACAAAATTTTTTTCTTTCAAAGTTAATAACGTCGTTTGGGATTCAACTTGGGCGAGCGATATTATCTCGAGACAATTAAATTAGTCGCTATTGAAATTGAATTATCCCGTGGTACAATACAGTCAAGATGACGGTTGCATACAAAGTGATATTCGTATGCGCGATTTTGTCTTCGGGATCCGCGCTAACATCGACTTTTGCGTTAATTACATAGTCGTCGGGCCCTCGATAATTGTGTGACACCCTATAATTATATCCAAATTGTTTCACTCGGCTTTTGTTAAGTACACCGACTATATACGGAGAAATTAATATTCATTAAACTTTAGTCCACCCTTGTGTGCAGCTAGTGTCTTCCACAATGCAAGCGCCCGTTGAGAATACCAGAGCCGACGTCGTTATTAAGTAAAATTGTACTTGCGCTCAATAATTTATCGCCTGCACCGCAAATCAAAAACTGTTTCGAATTTATATCGCGCCATGAATTCGACATAACGCCCGGTAATTTAAAAAGTTAAATTGACAAAAAAATAACGTTTCATTGCAGATTTGAAAAGTTTCAGCATTTTTCAAAGACCGGCTCTCTAGTTTAATGCTTCAGGGCATCCAAAAAGACAAATTTCAAAGTAGCAATTTTTTTTATTGCTTCAGAAAATTTATCAAACGGGAATATTAACTGTAAAAAGTACGAAATTTAAAACATCGCAAATTGTATCAATTTGAAAAATAGTTTACAAACATTTTTTGTAAAGATAAAAAAATGCTTGAAAATAATCGGGAATAAGTTATGTAAAGCAACTTGTGATGTAAAAGCGGGAATAAATTCAGTCTCAAATGAGGATTTTTATCCGCGCCGCTGTGATTTCGATATTTCATGAAACGTAATTCTTGTGTTTCAAATCATATATCACGAGCGCGGGGAGGGAAAGAGAACCGATTGCAAATTTCTTCGTACGTGAGGCGCCGAAAAAATGCGCCAACCATAATCTGCGGTAACAGATGTGCGGCGCTTTCATTACCCTCGTTTGGCGCTCTCGCTCTCGCTTACCAATTTGTCCGCGCGGTTCGTCCTCCTTCTGTCTTTTCGCATTACCTTTTTTTACGGTACGTTTTCTCATCAGCGATCCATGTATCGCGCAATATGGTGAGCAATTTCGTAATACCTCAGTTACCGAGCCTTATCGCGCCCAACTTCTATCTATCCTTCGGACAGTTCAATTACTCCACTCGATGCGCCCTAAAATCCTCCACCAGCCTTTTTAAATTGCAACAACCTCCCGGTGATCTTTAATCCAACATTATATTCATCGCGAGAAAAAAAAAATCACACAGAGGGCAAACAATTTCGTGGCTGACTTTTTGCCAGGTTGTAATTGATTTATAATGAAATCTCACGGCAAAAATTGTAACGACTATTTAGACGCGTGTTTTAAGCAAATTGGAAAAAGGGTTCTTGTTTCCGAGAATTCTGTTTTGGTTACGTACGTATATTATGTCATGATTATTTTTCTGGTTCGAATGAGAATGTTTAAATAAAAATGAAAAGACCTTGGATTTTGTAACCCGCCAGCTATTCTTCATAATTTGTGTGTTCACATTTTGATAAATCTTTTTTTGATGTATTTTGTATAGTTGAAATAACTTTTTTGTACTTTTCAAGTCAAAATTGGCAAAAAAGTATTTGACATTAGAAATTGCAAAATGACATTGATGGAAAGAAATGAGAACATTTTTGTTCGACTTAAATGAAAAAATGTATTTTTTTTTATTTATTCATAATAATAATTATGACCTGCTTTAAAAGGAGAGCGAAACTACAAAAAGTTTATAGTGCTGAAAGTTTTTCGCCCCAGCAAGAAAGCCTCGTATAACTCGTCGCAAAATGTTTGGAAAAGTTTTCAACATTCTCTCTGTTTATTAGATCGTTAGTCTGGTAAATATTTTTGAATCAACAATTTTCTGAGTGTAAAAGTTTCGTTTATTTTTCTTCCTTATAAAAAAAAAAGAATATTAAATTCAGCTGAAATTGTAATTATTCTCATGTAGGGTGGAGGCTGGGTTGAACACGTGTCATACTACTAAAAATTCAGCATGGAATATTACAAAACAAAAATGAATTTTTACACCACGTGGAGTCTTGCATGAATAATCAATTGGAAATTTCTCTTGGATTTGCTGTATTTTCGTTTAATTTGACAGATTCAGGCGCGCATGATAAATTCATGGTTATTGCAAAATAAATATTGGTTTCATTAAAAAGTTCCTGCACTGAATTATGTACACAAAAATTATTTTTGAACAATTTCTGAATTCCAATAAAATTCTTATTTAACTTGAACAGAAAAAGAACATTCACAAAAATTCATTCTATCAGTTTTTTGTTCAAACAATCTTGAATTGATGGTTTTAAAAACGATATTAAAAATTCGTTCATTTTGCATACATTTTTCGTTCTGTTTTTAGTAAAAAGCTGCATTTTTATCTCTTCATTTCGTTAAAAAATTTAATATTACATTTTCATATCAATCCACACACCTGGTCATTCTCAAATCTCTTACATAATCAGAGGTCATTATTTTCATTACATCACACAAGCCAATACAAGAAACGAAACAATTATAACTTTTCTTTTTTATTCTTTGCATTTTGTACTTTAGAAGTCGATAAATAAACGTTGGCAATGTTACGATTTCATATCAAAAAATCAACATGAAAATTTTCATAAACTGTCGATATCACACATCTACAGAATTTTCGACCGATTTTTTAATCATGAAACTGCATTATAAATTAATGATAAAAATTGTGCAAAAAATTGGATGAAATTTGTTTCTGGAAAATTGTAATTGTAAAATTCACTATGTTGTAAAGTAGCTTTCTATAACAAGACGCACGTTCCAAACAAGTCACTCACTTTTGTCAATCTGCTGGTGGGCCATTCGAAAATCCTACTTCGCGAACAGTTCAGGTGTAACCATCGTGCGCAACTTACCGACAACACATCGTCGTCCGAACTAGTCACGAACTGTTTCTTGTGTATCGCAGCGTAAAAACAGAGATAGGAGAGCATATTATTTCAGTCTGTTCATGCGGAAGTCGAACGTCAGAAGCAATTATTGTTCGCAGTCAGTGGCACTAAATGAAGTCCTTTTTCTCATCCTCGACTCGCATTGTCCCCTGACGATACATTTTTCGATCACAATTTTTTCCAAGTTACATAACGTCGATGATTTATTCGCGTTCAAAAAAAAAAAAAAAAATTGTTCCATTCAGTATCTGAAAAGCACTTTGACGGATTCGACAAATCATTTTTTACGATACAAAAAACATTCGAGACAATCATTCTTCCGCCGTTTTTTTGGATTATGCTGTGTAATCGAATTCGAATCGAGTTTTATTTTCAGTGAATTTATTTCGTCAAATTTCGTGCAATTTTTTTTTTCAAATTAATTTGTCTTTCTTGTTTCCCATTTTCATATGGGAAACATATTTTGACGAGATGTTTGTTTGGAAAGATGGGCAGTCTGCAATATCAAGTGACTGCAATTTTGATATGAACGTTATGTTGGATTTTAATATCGCATTATGGTTATGGAGTTTCCAGTTCACGAATTAAGGGAATATAGCCTTTGGATATTGAGGGTTGCTGTGAACATATTGAATAAACAGCCGCGGACAGACGGTAGGGTCAGACCAAGGTGCGATAAGTGTTTAGCCATTTTCATCAAAAAATACAAAAAAAAATGAAACAAAAAAATGCATCAACCATTTTTCATTTGAATAAATTTATACAAATTTTATTTTTTTTTTTTTTGCAAAATGAAAAAAAATAAAATTTAATAAATTT
Source organism: Trissolcus japonicus (assembly GCA_030522925.1). Classification (NCBI taxonomy): domain Eukaryota; kingdom Metazoa; phylum Arthropoda; class Insecta; order Hymenoptera; family Scelionidae; genus Trissolcus; species Trissolcus japonicus. The sequence goes on along the minus strand of JAPYZS010000239.1, from coordinate 685 downwards.
GTTTGTTAGATGTAGTTTTAAGTAGTTTTATTTTAAAAGTAAATAAAAAAAAGAAGTGAGTTGAATTTCAAAAGTTTCGTTTTTAGATGAGATGTAAAACAATAATAACAAGTGTGATTCCGAGCGCACGCATGAGGAAGCTTTGAGATCGCGTCTTGAATCTCGCAGGCAACTTTTCGCGAGAGATGACGTGAGAGCGAGGTGTTAAGCGAATTCCGCTCGATGGAGGGTGTGCAAGAGACTCCCTCGGATACAGCGCCTTCGTAACTTTCGACAATCAGCCGAGTTCCTACAAGCATCGCTGATGAGGATATACATGGATGTAGAGTCGCGTTAAAACTTGGTCGTTTGTTCCACCAAGTGCGACGCACCGAAGACAAGGGAGTCGCGAGAGAGCTTTCCAAGTGCGCGAGCCTAATTATGTGGCGTGTTTTCTGTATCAAAGTTCAATGTCTCCGTCGGTTTACAAATTGATGGAACAAAAACTTTTATACAAAACGTTTCAAGCTCCTCTTCTGCGAGAATTAACTATTTTCGTTAATAACTACTATTATTTTTCATTATATCAAATGTTTAACTTTTTATCTTTCGTTTTTTTTTTTTTTTTTTTTTTTTTTTTTTTTTTTTTTTTTTTTTTTTTTTTTTTTTTTTTTTTTTTTTTTTTTTTTTTTTTTTTTTTTTTTTT
>JAPYZS010000238.1:0-98985 GCA_030522925.1 Trissolcus japonicus | reverse complement strand
ATTCTGACCAGTGCCGTTTAATTTTCACTGATTCTGAACAGTTATTTCTATTTTCACTGATTCCATCAGTCACTATTCGCTGGACCCCAGTGGTTGATTCTACACTGGTTAAATTAGCGACTATCCACTGGTTCAAACTTAGAGAGTATATACGTACTCCGTTGGCCACCGACGTCTGTGAAACCAACGTCGTTTCAACGTTGGAACAACTGTAGCGTTGAAAATTTCTGCGTGGGTATATCCCTGCTAGACTAATCAGGGGCTAATTGAAGCATCGAAACTTTCGAATAATGTCTGAGTGACACTTGCAATTGTAATTGCTGATCGGGGTGCGATGCAAATGCACGAGCAGCAGCCTTTGTGTTGCGCGTTGTCTGGGTGGTATCGAGCGTAATTTGGACAAGCGATCTCTCACACGTCGCGCGCTCTCCTTTCTCTTCTCTGAATTTTAAATTGAAAAATCAAACGAACTTCTAGACACGTGATTTGGACGGGAAATAAGTCAAAGAGTCACGTCGCGTGTGCGCACGTACGGAGAAGCCCCGAAAGAGTTTGATTGCCAGGAGAATCGAGGAGGCGATGGTCCGCACCGGAACGCTAACTGACCCAGACACGGCGGGATCAATTTGCAGGAGATCATCCCGTATGCGGTCAACGCCAACAGGACGTCGTCCAAACACGAAGGAAAAGTCAACGCCCGGGCAGCTGGCTCGCTGATTGGCCAGCTGTCGATTCAGCCTCGGCCGTGAGAAGATGACGCCAACTAGGAAACCTTTTTTCTGTCAGCCACCTAAAAAGATTTTTCGGACACAATCGTCAGTTGCGACATCTCACATTCTTTTTTCATCGCACATCGACGATCGTGCGCTGCCTCCGCAATCCCGGGAGATGTGTTTCCAGATTAATGCGGCTTATTTTGAGATTGCACTTAGAAACCTAAACGAGAAAAAGGAATGAAATATTGTATTATTTGATGCTACATGGAGGACGAATTTTACATCTCTGAATTATATTTTACCTATAAAAACACAAAACTGCACCACAAACGAAAAAGCGTGTTTTTAGAGCACGCGTCAAAGGAACTATATAGAGGAAACCTAAAACTGCTGAAACTGGTGAAAATTAGAAAAATGTGTGTATATGATAAATAAGACAAAAAAGGGATGTGCATTAACGAAAAAAATAGAGAAGTAAAGAACAGGAGCAAACCGGACAACGTCGGACGAAAAGCAAACAAAACAGTGTATCGAACAGCGGAGTTTGCAAATTCGGGGGTAGTGAGGCTGTCAAAGAGTGCACGTAACGTTTGATTTTATCAGCGGTGACAAATATAATAAAAGTTGGTATTATTTATATACATCTGGAGCGTAGCAACGAGTATTGACATTTTGGACGGTGAATTTTTGAGCGCTCTATCTCTGTCGATTGTTGACTAAAATTATTAGCGAATCGCAGAAGCCCGGGACAATGATTGTAGGAGACAGGCCACGTTAATACCTGCATTAATTATTATCGTCGGGCGAATCTCATGACGCTGATTGGTCGTCGCTTACACACATGTAACGTTCGATAGGCTCGCAATACACATGCCACAGCTACAGACATCGCTGCGGAACCAATATGCGAGAGAGATTATCGGTTATTGTAATCAGATCTGCGGCTTCGCGATTCGTCCAGCCGGTTAGATTGCTCTCGTTCCACTTACGCCGTGCCACTATATTAGACACTGACACCACTTTAGATAATTCATCCAGCACCGACACACTATGACTATTAATCATTAAAACGCGTCTGTCCCTTTGATTATCTATTGTGAAATCAAATTATTTCACCCGGCATACACTGCGTCTATTTCGGTCTCGCACCCGGACAAGCTTCCACTGGTCACGACCAGGAAAAAAAAAAAAAAAAGAAACGTGTACACATGAAATTTAAAATTAAAATTCGTACATGCACGGCCGAAGTTTTGTTAAACTCGCGCGCCGGCCAGGTACGATTGCGATTGGGCCGCGATTTGCATCCCGCGCGCTAATTTTGCATTGTAAATCATTCGCCGAATGTTCATTCCTGCAACAATCTGAAACGGTTCAAGATCATTCGTATAAGTCGCACACGGTTTAATAAATTAAATTAATCTGCAAACAATTCTCGTAAATTAATTTAACCGATGATAAAAATGATTTACTAATATTGTTGGATAATTGTTTGCACGAGAGTTTATATTTTCTGGCGCGAGATGTACTTTGGTGTTATTCGATTTCAATGATTTCATTGGTACGTTCAAACAAAATTACAGCTTGAAAATGCTGAAATACCGTCGGTGCTGCACAAAAGTCCGACCCGGGCTATTGGAAAACGTTCAATTCAACGGCGGCGGTTCGTTCAACTGCAACCTAATTAATTGAATCGATGCAACCTACACACAATTATATAATGATAATGCATTACTATTTTTCACTTCGATTCAATTTTCAACCGACGCCAACAAAAGTTACTGCTTATTGATCATAGTCCAAAAACGTTAACGCGTCAGCAGAGCTCCTCTTCCTCTCGGACCCGTGGGGGTTTATTACACCAAGCAATTTCTTTTTGATTGATCAAATTTATCAGCAGGGCATTAACAATGACGGATTCGGAATATTTACACTCGGCACAATGCATGCTTAATGATAAATATGCTGCGGCAACAGTGTCCAAACCAGAAACACACGTAATAAAATGTCATAAAAGTTAGATTGATGCGACACGCCGGCGCGGTGCAAATTTTGCGAGCATGATCTATGCATCAGGGCGGAAGATTTGTTGTGAAATTTGCGGACATTCCGGACAATTTATCTGCCACGAATGCGCCGCTATCATTCGGGCGTTGTTTCTATAGTACGTTTCTCTGTTCTGATCATGCGGAACAGGAGTTTTGAGTTTGAGAGAAGAGAAGAGAGAAAAAAAAAGAGTAAGGCAAAAAGTGCTTTCATGAAAGGCGACGGAGTCTTTAATTTAAATAATTGGATGTCCCTAAGTTCGTTGTTCGGCTTTGTCAGCAGGCATAACTGCATAGGGCAAGGAGCTTCGCGTTAGCGCTCGCGCGCACCTGCCCTATATCATTCCTGCATACCTTTCATCACGATTTTCCGACGTAGGCTGGCACGACTATGCTACCTGCAATAATAAGAACAAGTTCTCCACAGCTGCGCGAGTTGTACCTTTGAGAACAAAATATCGCTACCTCGCTTTGTCTCATGGAATCAATTTCGCAAATCAACCCCTCGACTGCTTTTTTCCATTACACAACTCTTTCCGCAACTTTCCCACCAAATTTCAAATCAACTCCATAATCCGGCACTTTCAACCACCATTTTCAATTCGAAGTCTTATGTCTGTTTTAATTTATCAGACAACGATGACAAATTGACATGATCCCTTGGACATCTTGAAATTTTACCATCGTTTTATTACATGAGATCTTACCTGAATCGAGTCAAAGTTTTGCATTTATTTTAAAAAATAAAAATTTTGAAAAAGTTTAAGAGATGAATAAAGAGAGAAAAAATATGGAAAATATGCGGTGCACAAATTTAAGAGGAGGGGGGAATGAAGAATTGAAGTTAAGTTTAAATCGAATTCTTGATGTTTTACAACTCGGGTATATTTTTTCACTGTGAAAATATTCTTGATGCGTGAGTTCGACTCTCGAAGTTGAAGTGTGGAACCTTCGAATGGCAGAGACCCAGGTAGAAATTTCAAACTGGTAGTAAAGGAAATGTATGAATGCCGTTTTTGGTGAATAATCTCGTATAATAACGTGGTATATTTCTTCAGACCTTCCTTAACCTTTTGCCTCGGCCATCTTGCCGAGTCTCTAATTGTGATGGAAATTTTAATCAACGAGTTTTATCAGTATTCTATGCTTCTCTTTTTCAATGCTGATCATTTCTATGACTTTATATCAATTACGAAATAAGGGATCAATTTACATTAAAATTCCGCTGTTCTCCAATAATTACAATAATATCATTATTTCAATTTATGAGGTAAAGAAAAAATTTTTGTAGTTCATATTTTAAATGTAAGAGAAGAAATTGTGAAAGAAACATTTGCTCGTTTCAAATGAAATGTTACAAAAGTAACATTTGAATAACAAAAAAGAATTTTTTTTTTGATAAATCGTGAATGTACATAACGGGGTTCATAGGAATATAAATAATTGTTTAGATTCGTTAAACAACATCCGTTGAGGATAACAGACGTCTGGCATGTGCGACGAGAGCTTAAAGCCGTGACTTTCGGGACAGCTGATTTTCTTAGTCTATTTCCATCAGCTGACGTCGATGGAAATTCGTTGCACATGACCATAGACACGTATTTTATATGGCGGGAAACAAATTTTCAGAGGGGTCGAACAAAAAATCACCTGCCTCACGTGGGGGACGATCATTCGAAGTGACAGAAGTCACCAGACCGGCAAAAACTGGCACTCGCCCACGGAAAAATGGATAAACATTTTCTGACAAAAAATCGGTCGGCTCGACGGAAAAAGCTCCATGCCAAACAGTCCTGTTTTGTTATTTTGAAACTGAAATATTTGCACATTTTCTTATATTAATACCTTAGACACAAATAAAATTGTTGTATAAAAATGTTATTTGAAAAATGTCAATTTTTGTATAAGCGGTTTTATTTTCCAGTTCATTGGTGTTGAATGAGGGAAAAAATGTTCAAACTAAATTTCATTAAATTGGAAAAACGAGCTTCAAGTTATGCCAACAGAATTTTTTTAATTTTTGAAATGCACACATTTGTCGAGCGTGATTTTTTTTTTTCGTACAGTATTGATATTTTCTGTCAAACTGCTGCAATTTTCTCGAACGAGCGTATACGAGAATACACGTTCGACGCTAATGAAATATATAAATATTTGCGACCATCTGTACACAAGCAGATTGACATAAAACGATGTGGCCGACCTTTTTCATACAAACCGTACCGTTTGAATTATTCACAAAATTATTTTTTGAATAATCTATTAAAAATATTAAAAAAGTATGTCCAGTTTTCAAGATGCAAATCGACTGTTTCTTTTTCTTACTTTTTCAAAGATAAATTTTGTTTCCAACCAACTATATCTTAACAGCAACACAATAGAAAGGAGATAAACACATTTTTGTCTGAAATCGCAGATTACGTTATCTCGTCTAAACATTTATCCTCGACAGAAAGTATCTAGTACCTTTTTCTCTATCACAAAAATCATCCAAAAAAATGATGCCCCTCCCAAAAAACCTTGTTAAATTCATTTTTTTTGTTTGGCTCGAGAAATCAAATTGTAAATCAAACAAAATCCAAAATCTCCCATAAATCTGGAGAATAGTTTTGAAATTGTGAGACGCGTTCTAGCGTCAGTGTCATTGTCCCGCAATTGGTATCTGAGGCCCAGCTGCACGCGTTATGGTATAGGTACACAGACAGGCAGGCAAGAAAGCAGACAGACACAGGTCCATAGTTAGAGTTCTATCATGGCGTGGCAAACGTCGAGACTCCGAATGCGAGGAGAACGTAAGGATGTTGGTGGGGGCCAGGGAAGCCAAGACACTCTCTGAACTTGACAAAAGCCGACCTTCGGGCTGACATTCACTCGACGATCGAGCTCTCCTGGCGTTTGTTAGTCCTGTTCCGCTGCCCCCTATCTCGCCCGTCGCCTTTTTTTTCCTCTCCTTCGTCCTACCAACTTACTCAACATTCGAGAACCTGACTCTCACTATCAACAAACTGCGAGCAATTTTGTTAACTTCATTTTATATTTCCACGTGCCGAAACCCAATCCACAAAGCTCAAAACGTCTTTCGTATCGCCTCTCAAAGAGTTTCTAATCGTCGAGAATGCAGCGGTAAACACTCAAAAAAATTTGATACCAACAACTTTGTTAAAAGATAGTTTTCCTCGGGCACTCTCGAGTCTTTGCCAGGTAGTTCGCCCGTCCTTTGTCGCTTTTATTCCGAGACAGACTCCTTTCAAACTGACAAGTGCACTGCGGAGAATCCGATAGACTCAAGGCGATAATGGCTGTTTTACAGGAATAACTATTTCGAGCCACTCGACCTCGATTGAACACCAAATGGAGGAAAACAAAATGAAAAAAAAGGCAGAAAGAAAATTTGAAACGGTGATTTTCAATTGCCTTTGCAAATATTTAGCCAGGGATCATTCGGAGCAATCAACAAGCTGAACAACGATGATGCGAAACAATTAACGCCGAGAGATTGCGAATTGCATTGCGATCGAAATGGTCGGCCGCCAAAGTTGATGAATATTTTGCGGGTCGAAACGCCAAAAAGTGCATGAAACGGCATTCGCGAGCGCGATCAAATTGTTTATTTGCGAATCGCAAACCGGAGGCGTATAATTGAAGGAGAAAGATGTCATCGGGGTAAACAAAAGGGCTGCAAGTGCGTTCACATGGCGGAGCGGATAACAATACGTGTAAAACCGTGCTTTTCTCATGTTTGCGAGTAGCAGTGTCTGAAATTGTTTTCACGTTGCGCCGCGTGGAATCCCTTGATCAGTGTCGCATAATTTTGCATAATGAAAGTCACATGCACCGCGTGCACGCTTTGCGTATGAGAAAAAGTAGCATTAAGCATTATGTGCAAGTTAATGACAACAGCCCTGCTGCTGCCGCTTTTGAACAGTTCGCCTTTCTTTCGTTGGCCTGTGAAAAAGAGGGTAAACTCTCCCCTTTACACTTTTATCTCTCGTCAGGGATTTGTGCCACGAAAAATCTTTCTCTATCTATAGATGTTCGAACAAAATAAATAAACATTTTTCAGCCATACTTTTTATTGTAATACAAATTCGTAATACAATCATTGTCTGGTTATTTATTTCTTTTTCATTCTTTATTCAATTTTTGTTGGTTTTACATTTTTGAATAGTGAAGCACCAGCGTAAATTTCAGTAACGAGCAAAAAAGTGTACATTTTAATGAGATAGGTGAATTGAACGAGAAAGAATGAAACTGTCGAACAAAATGTAAAAACTGTTAACATTAGGTGGCCGCAATTTTGAACGAGAAAAAAAATCAATTCGGCGTCGTTGAAAAGGAGAGAAAGCGAGTATGTCTGATATTATATGGCAACACAATTTTTTCCGAGGGCTCGATCGGTTTTCCTTTTTTTGCAGCCGAATTGAAAAAAAAAGTAGCTGATACCTTTCGGCCGGCGCATGCCAAACCACGAGCTTTTAAAAGCATTTGATGAAAAATTTTAATTAAAAACCTCACGTTTGATGAAACGAAAGCAAGGAAAACGCGCAAAACTCTTTTGGCCAGGATCTCCGTTTTATTTCTTGCGCGCTGTGATTGGTTATTGACATAAATTATTCGCCCGCTGTGTAGATTCATCTAATTATTCGTCTTGTGATTGGTTCCTCCGACGGGGCTCGGCCGATATATCGCGCAATATCGCGGGGGTGGGGATAAGTCTCGTCAGAAGAAAGCGTTTAATTGAATTAGCTCGCCCGTGGCAGATTTTGCTGCGGATTGCGCGTGCAAATTCGTAATCCGCGTCTACCATGCAGATTTAATCCGTCCAGAGAATACGACAGTGCGATTACGCGCAGGGTAATAGTCCGGGAAGCCTACAATAATTTCAATTCGAATATTCGACGCTTCCATCATCATCCAAAAACGCGCGGTACATTTTATTCGACGGGGAACAAAAGAAATGATTTTGCTGTGTTGCGAAAATCGAGACGAAAATCATGAAAAAAGCCAGAGGGGGTGCCAAATAAGCATCCGAGTAAAGTGAATTAGTCGCTCGGTTCCGGTTGATTGCGGCGAAATAATGGCGTCAACTGGGTTATTTGTAATTACTTGGACATTAGCATACAATGCGCGAGCGTGTCGCTCAAGTTGGCAAGCAAGTTTGCACCGGGGAGATCTTTGCGCCGGGTTCCTCTCTCTCTCGCTCTCTCTCACTTGCCTCTTCTTGGTCTTTTTAGTGCAAAACTCTCGGGAGACTCGGCATACTCGGTAGTCTCCTTTGCATTATTTAGACGCATTCGCCGAATTCCGTGGAGCGACTGCCGCATTACTCCGCAGCTTGTCACGAGCAAGCTAACTCGGGGTAAATTCGTGGAGTCCAGTGGTTTGCAACAAAACCAATATAATTTTCTACCGACGTAAAACAAACGCGTGAATAAATTATCGCATGATCGTCGGGTTGCAAATCAGAGCCAGCTCAAACGAGGATGACACGCCAACGTGAAATCGCCTGCGATCGCCGGAGTTTGTGTCGCAATTCCGACCGCAACATCCGAACCGAACCGAGAGCCAAACCAGAGAGACTTAGCTTTTCCAGAGGTTAACGATCAATCACGCTCGAAGCGAGAGCAACGACTCCGGGCCTTCCAAGGTCCTGTGCCAAACAGCTGAGAGGGAGAGAGAGAGACTTAAATTTATGCTAATCAGTAAATTTGCTTGCGACGGAAACCGACGACGGGGAGGGGGGGGTCAAAAAAAGTACAGTCGCGGGAAAAGAGACACATTTCTCAGATTCGACGGCGATTAATCATAGAGCGTAAAATAATAAATCTGTCCGGATTAAATATTTGGGATCAAAGGCATCGGGCCAAATCGTCGCAACAATTTTGGGCTCGGCATCGGCCTAGGCAACTCCAAGGCCGCGCTTCCAGACGCAAAATCGAAAGGCCCTCGAAGGGTCTCGAAGGTCCTCAGGTAAAAGCAAAAGTTAGGCCACGGCTCTAAATGGAATGACAAATGCGCCAGAAGGGAAAGGTGAAAGGCCCGAAAGAATCAAGCGATGACCTTATCATTCAGCAAGCTAGAATTTTTATTCCAAACGACGTCTCGACGTTTTTTTCCGTCTTCTTTCTCTCTGACCGCCAGCTGGCCGACCAAAATCCCCGAACATTCCCAGATAGTTAGTCATGTTCGAGATGTCGCGAAAACGATCGATCGGCCGATTTCAGCGTCGGCCGTACTTTTCCGCATTTAATTCGACGTTGGTGCGCCGCATCATGCGGGGGAGATGAACAGCATTCGTGAAACCCTAATGCACGAGGGCTTCTCCCTCGGCCCGCGTCCCTTCCTTGCTTTTTTCTCTTCCGCGCGTACCTCGCTCACTCTGTCTCTTTCTCTCTCTTCTCGTTCTGTCTTTTTCTCTTCCACTCGTCATCTCGCTCGTGTACTCAGTCAGCGCAGTGACTCGACCGAATCGACTGGCACGATAGGGACGATAATGCGCGCAGGAACGTACCCACTGTGCGCCGGAGCCTACCAAATAATATATAAATCATTGTTCATCAACAAACGCACAACGAACAAACGCCAATTCCAATCTTAACGAACGAATTCAACGAAACAATTGCTAAAATAGCTCAACTCGATTAACTTGCAAAAAGGGGGATGATGTTTGTTATATTTATTTTGTTCTTGGCCGAGAAAATATTTTTTTTACACCGAGCTTTTTGAATTGCTCTTAATTCTTACGAATCAGACCTAGACTCGAACCATTCACAACTTCACAATTGGATTTTTACCAAAAAAAAAAGTAAAACTGCCTCTCACATTTTGTTACCTGAGCCCTACCAGAAAAGGTGGGCCCCGGAATCACAATCCCAGTTCCGTCGACAATCTTCCTCGGTTAGTTTATAACTGACTTAAATGTTCATCTGTTTATTTATCGACCCAGTAAGCATCTCGGGATAAATTGATTGGTATTATGAACTGCTATCGAGTTTATTAGTTGCCAAACTTTGGTAATTGAAAGTTAAATGAATGCCGATTAATACAACTGGTGATGCAAGCCTCCACAGCCAGAGCTCGTCTAGAAAAAGGGGGAAAAAATGAAAAGAAAGAAATGAAGAAAATGATATCGCTTGAGTTTGTATATATATTTTTGTTTAAATGAAGTAAGAAAATGTTTCAAGTTGGAATTGTACGTGAGGTTTGTTAAAAATAGCCTTCACGGTTGGGTATAGCGGTGGATGGCGTGGCTATTTTGGAAAGAGAGTGTGGCCCGATGTGCGGCAGGTACCTCAGTAGATGGAGGCGCCCCACTATCTGGGCGGATGCGCGTCCCGTCGTTGCGCCGTCTGTTGGCTCAGTGTACGCTCGGCCGTTGGATCGGTGGTGTGCGACGTGCGTAGCGCTCGAAAACTCTAGGGATAGAGAAGTGTATCTTGGTGGTGCTTGCCTTGAGCGCTGGAAAGGAAACAGTGGCGCGCGGAGTGACAAAGTGTGCGTGAATCAAGTGAATCCAACGTGCGTGTAAGCGGTAGTGCAATAGGCGGATCGGACTCTCGGTCGTGCTCGCAACAAATCTCGGATCAATCTCGCACTCCCTGTCTCTATATTAGATAACCGAAAAAGAATTAGCAGACAAAAAGAAATAAGAAAATTGTATCAATTAGTCGAGCTTGTGCCGTTTTTTTGGATACGTCGTTCGCGATATGGATTGGGCGGTGAAGGCGCGTAGAACGTAAGTCCAAAAGGTCATCCTGTATGTCTCTGTCTGTCTGGTCGGGAAGAGCTCGCTGCATCGCGAAGTATCTTTAGTTGTGTCCACTGGTGATGACCGAACAAACAAAAAACTCGTCTAACTGATGCTGCTACTGCGAATGCTTTAGCCGCGAGCCCTTGCGTTTCGCGCGCAACCAACAAGCGGCTTTATCCGAGGGGTCGCGTTCTTGCAGTGACAATTATCGACGAATTATATGCATCGAACGTCGAAGTTTTTTCTTCGGCGATGGGGCCCGAACGGTTGCAGTCCTCCAGGCGCGTGCAAAGAAGGTGCGTGGCTCTTTTTTCAGCGCCCATTATTCCGCTTCATTCTCTCAACAAAAAACAATACTCCATCCTTCTATTTTGTTATCTTCTTTCTTTTTTGTTACCCCTCGCCTCTCACTCTATTGATTCGCTGACCGCTTCAAAAACACTATTTGTCATCTTTGATTTTTTCGACCATTTTTTTCCCTTCAAACTTTATACTTTTACATTCCAAATCAAATTAGACGTTGTGGATTTCCAGATATGACTATTATGCCTCGATAAAAAAAAGAAACAAAACAAAACTACACGACGGCTTTCATCGACACAAGTTCCCCTGCGACAGTAACTTGCCACTCCATCAATTGCAAACACACAAACGTTCCAAACATTGTTTCCATTTGTAAGTTTTCATTCACTCGATACAACGGCCAAGCCTTGGCCTAGCAACACACCCAACTCGATCAAAAATTGCTCTACAATTTTGGAGCATCAAATTTTTTATGTATCGATTTATATTTTTTCTATTCTTTCTCTCTGCATCGTCCTCTTTTTTTTAATATAAAAAATTCAAAGGGAAATATGTACATTTTAGCAAAGCATAAGGGGGAGAAAAGAAAAAAAACTGTTGGAAAAATGTTGAGTTGAATTTATGTCGTCAGCCGGCAAATGAAGCCGTAGAAGCCGTGCGACTATCAAAATGGTGGCCATATGGCACGCACGCCGGACGTCTCGGTCGACGACTCAACCGAGAGCATGTAGTTAAATTTATCGGTTTAGTCGAAGAAGGATAAAAAAAGGGTCCGGAGATACAAGTGCCCATCTCGGACATTAAGCGTTCGTTAATCCTTCACGGAATTGAGATAATTGAAAATGAAGAATTGAAATCAACTTTTTTGATGAAAGAATTTTCGATTGGTTGAACTTTCATGAACCGGTCAAATGGAACAGATGCAAAATGTGTACGGGAATATGAGAAGAGGGAAGTGTCAAAACAGATACAAGAGGAGAGAAAGAAAAAAGGCTGATTGGACGCGACGTGCGATTTTCAAGATTCGACACTTTGTATTGCTTTTGTAAGTTGATCGTTGTGGAGGTCAAAGTTGTTTCTGCTCTGCAACATGTTTGCGACCGCGAAATCGACGTGTGCGTGAGAACGTTGTAAATAGAACACACCAGAGGGATTTTGTTTGAAATTCCGACTGGCCAAGTTCGTCAAACTTTTCACACAAAATGACAAACACCGCGGGGATCGCGAATTACAAACAATAAAGAAACAGCGAACTTCTGCTGATGGCTATTAAAATTTTTTCGGGTGCAAAATTTGCAGACCCAAAGAAGTGTCCAGAGGAGACGAACAATTGTAAACAAATACAACAATTTGGAGCATAAAAATGAACAGGAGAAGATAATTTGACGGATCAATTATTGCGCATTCCCGATGAAATTGTTGATACGAGCAATTCGATGGTGAAATAGTTAAATCGCTAATTTGAATGCTGATTAGAAATACTAGACGCGCAGAACTGATCAGAGCTGTTGGCGAATAATTTAACTCCGATGACTCCTGTGCATGGATCCGTCAAGTTTGCTGCAAACTTGTGCAAACCTCTGCCCATAAGTGTTTGCCGAACTTTGTTTTCCTGGCCGCAAAAAATTTTTGTTTTTTGTTTAATCAGTTAGAAATCAAAAACTCAATTCTAGCTATGACAAGTTTGAGATTAAATTTTTGTTAATTGAAAAAAATATTTGTTTGTATTGAAAACATTTGTTGCATCGAAAAATTGTTTTTCCAAATTGGACGGGTGAAATTCGTCAACCGTGACTGTCTTTGAATTGGTCGTACAAAAAAGAAGAATTTGTATAATGTAGAACTGCGGGATCGAAATAATCTTTGTCTGGGTCGAGCTGAATGTTTTGTTTTGTGAGTTCGTGATGGCGTCGTCAATAACTCGACACTGGGAGCTTATACTGACCCAGGCCAGGCACGTCGAGGTCTTTGTCGAGGAAACTGTGGCGTCTCTCACGAGCCGATGCAACTGGTTTCTCGAGGGCCGTCCGCTTGAAAATTCCAGACAAAGTATCGGCGGCCAGGATGTTGGCCTGCCTCGCTTACTCTCCTCCCGTCTCTTTCGCCGATTTCTTTCTCCGTCTTGCAGCTTAAGGCGTTACCCTGCAGTCGTTTCATCTTATTATCATATCCCGATTTATATTTCTCCCAACACATCCGAAAAAGTCTTCTTCCCTTTTCTGAAAAAATCCAAAACTGCAACCTTCACTCTGTCTGAAATTTTTTACCTTCACACAGTTGACCTGAAAACAGTTGAAGAATTGAAAAAGGTTTCTGACTGGTCAGCATTTACTGTAAAAGGTAAAATTATTTTAATTATAAATTCTTCGTTATCAAATTATAAATGTTGAATTATAATTTTAAGATGTGATATGCGAATGAAAAAGAATTGGAAAGGTTGGTTTTCGATAAACCTCTATATTATTATTCCCTACAAAATGTGATATCGATCAGAGTCACGAAAATGCGGGCCGAAATTGAGAGCAAAAAGGTGCAGTTTAATGAGTGATGAAGAAATAAAATGGCGCTGATAAGGTATCACGCGACGATTGGCGGATAATTGAGGCACGCGAATGATTTTGCGGGCGATGGGTGTACCACGCGACGCGAACACGTGCGCCGCGTCGTTGCTCGGTAATTGCACGGCTCGCCATTGCATCTTGACGCGCTCTCCTTGTGCATCACACCGTTCATATTCGGCATTTTTTAAATCGCCATCTTGCCTGCCACGCCGACCTTGCATTTCGCTCCACTTCACTTCTCGTACCCCAACCTATCTCAAACATTTTGTCTGCCATCAGACCTCCAATATGATTTCACTTTTTTTAATATCTATTACAAAACGTCGTTCCACTCTATTTTATGGTACTTTTTCCAATTTCTTTATTTTTTGTTCTTACGAATAATCTGGTACGAAAATGTTGAGGAAGGTTTGGATTGATTTTGAGTCTGTGAATTGTAGGAGAAAGGAGGTGGCACGGTTAGGCTTGCCTTTCAAAATCCACGACTAAAAATGGCCATGCCTAATGGTTCGCGTTCGTATTTTGTTGCTCACCTGCTTGGTCGATGTGCGCATAGAAAAGGCGTCGTTTGTGCCACATAAATCCTTTCTAATGCATCGGACTTGGATTTATAGGCGTCTCGTTGGTGACGGTTTCGTTAGTGTTGCAAAGCGATGATTAACGCAAAAATCCTATCATATTTTTAAACCGCGCATTTTTTCATCAAACACACAAAATAAAACGCGAAGCTCACCAAAACGTGTTTTAAACAAATCATCGTGTCAGACGTATAAGGATATTTCATCTCGAAAATTTTTATCTCTGATCTAATCTTTCGGTGATAACTGCAGCACATAATTTGTCTAATCGACACAGCACACGTCCATAAATTAGTGATTATTTTATCAACCGCCTTGTACTTGGAGCAATCGTAAATCAGATACATCGCCTTGTATCACAAAATTCAGCGCTGCGCCAGTTTCGAAAACTTGGGCAACTCATCTCTCTTGAGAGTTGAAAAAAAAACATCTTCAAATTCCTCGTAGATTATTATCGATAACAAGTTCATTTATCATGCTCGCATTTTTGTGATGGATATGTTGTACGACGGCCGATGCTTAATCGACCGACGTATGTGTCATCGGGCAGTATCAATCAAACAACCGCGGCAATCCTGCACCCAAATTATAACCAAAGTATTACGATCAATCATTTCATTAAAATCTCGACATTAGTTCCAATCAAGTTACGGTCTGAGAGAGACATATTCTCTATTCATTGAGATTAAAGACCTAAAGAGGAACGATTATGCTGATTAACAGAAATGTATTTCATAACCACCGAATTCGAAACTTTTGGTGTGCCCAGTTTTTCATTTAATTTGAAAATTCAACTTTGTCGCAGAGCGAGCAGAGATATAGAACTAAGAGCCATAAATTGATAATTGTAAAACGTTAAAAGTGAGTCAAACTCAGAGATCTGGAAAGACCTTTCCAAGTCCTTTCATATTATAAAATTAAACGCACACTCAAAGTATATGTTCTTGACTCATTGGGATTACAGAATTATTTTAATAGATTCCATTTATAAACTCCCAGCAAAGCAACGAGCTTGAACACGTTTTTCGTACCTTTTTACATAACAAAAAAAAGGTATAGCGTTGAAATAAGTTTTTCACAATTTCGCTTCGTCATTGTAATAGTTTTTTTCCATTCTCGTTTGTTAGCCTTTTTTTCCTTTTCTATCTTTATTTTTTGTGCGAGAAAAAAAGTAGTCGAGAGCATCAGGCCAAGTTGAACTTAGCCATTTCCGCGTCAATTTTCTCATAGACGAGAACGTTTGCTACGAATTTCGAGAGCAAAACGGATTGGATTGGATCGCGTAGGCGTCGGTTTATTTGCTCGTGCAAATAGCGTCATTTCTGAAAGCATCGGCGCTTAGAACGTGCCGTCATCGCAGCAGCTGTTTTCATTCAGAAATCGCCCTTCTTACGCTAATTTCTAAGTCGATCGACATTCCCGCGAATATGCGAATATGCATTATCATCGTGACTTCGTTTCATCATCCACTTGTTCCATTCACCAACACCACTCGACACGTTCAAACTCCTCTCTTTCTTTTTCACTCAATTGACTCTTTTTGTTACCAGACGTAACATTGTTCTCATTCGAGATGTATTTTTTTTTGTATTTTTATACTTTATATTCATGTACTTTTTTTATTCGGAATTACGAAAAAAATGTTTGGCCTTTTTATTTTATGTTAAACTAACTTAATATTCTTCATATCTATTTAAAATAGAAATTCACGTTCGTTTGCAAAGTTCCGTTTAGAGGGCGGGACCAATTTTTGTTGGACACGCCCATCAGACTTACAACCAGACAGAAAAACAATTTAAAATAGTTTGAAGAAAATTGCATGATCGATGAAATATTAAACAAGTTGTGTGTTCATATTTTAAACTATCAAAAGTTGCGAAAACGGGATCAACTTTGTTCGTGAAAATATTTTGTGAATGAAAAAGGGGAGCGTTTGAATTTAAAATTGGAAGGAAAAGTGTCAAAGTGAAAAGGTTCCTCGAGGTGAATAAAAGTCGTTCAAACACATCAGACCAATACCGCCAAATTTAATACGATTAGAAAATCCCAAAAGTGTTACAAAGAAACAATTTTGAAGGGTTAATTACAAAGTTGAAAGGACGAAAAGAAAAGGTGAGAGGTGGCGATGTAAAATGATTTGGTGATATTTTTTAAAGGTCGTTACGAATGAGAGTTCTAAATCAATTTCGAAGTGCAGAAGTGTGAAAATTGTTCGGACATTTGGAAAGTCATGATGCAATGAAACCGAAGAAATGGGGTACAACGGACAAACAGTTTTGAATTCATTTCAGCTAAAATTTGTCAAATTTTATTGCCCGTGGACCGACAATGGCAAATGCACTTTCAGGATACTTTGGCACAAAGGACACAGCTTGTGTGCGGTAATAAAATATTATTCGTACCTTTAAAGAAGACCTCTTTGTGCCGAACGCATTCTAAGCCCAAGTTTCATAAGCTCATAAAAATGTAGATTACCGAAATACAAAACTTATTTACATCCCAGTTTTGATGCTCGGAGTCAAACATTTCGCGGCCTTCGACTGTGTCATAAGTATTCCTTTCAGACAGTCACTTTTCAGGCACGTTTTTATCTCTCGCTTTTTCATTTCTTTCATATACAACAATTTTGCAACGCAAACAAAAAATCCAACGAGCAAACTTTTAACAACATAAACTTACACGAACAAAACGTTTTGTAAAATTGCAAAAAAAGAGAGAGAGAGAGAAACAATTTTTGAAAAAAAAATACAAAAATAGTGGTTATCGGGGAGGAGAGGGGAGATTCCGGGTGGTACGATTGATTTTCGCAACGACTTCGGCCGTCGAACAAAACCGGCTTTCTCAAAGCTTTTTTCCATGACGAATGCGACAATGCAGTTTCGATATCGGCGCCCGAAATCGAGCGTCGCGTAATTCGTAGCGCGTTTTGTAACGCACACGTAGCAAGAAGCCGGCGCGCGCGAGTTTCACAAATGGGTCAATGTGCACGAACGTGTGTTTGCCAATCCACGATGTTTCGTTTGTCGCTTATGAACGCGCTTACGAAAAGCGTCAACATTTTTCTCTGTCCATATTCTGCTTCAAGTTTCACTTCCAGATATTTCTCTCTTTCTTCCCCCACTCCCCGTCACAATTTTTTTTTTTTTTTTTTTTTTTGAACAAACCCCAAAATATGAAAATAAGCTAGTGACAAGCGTTTGCAATTTATAGATAAAATAAGCGCCGGTTTTTCATGGCATTCAGAAACGTTTGGATTCAATCGCGTTGAAATGGGCGGTGCAATTTCAGGCGCTGCAATTTGGTAATGATGAAAAGTGCCCGGGAACAAAAAAAAGGTGTTCGGAATTGCATCAAATTCTCAAAACTGTGAAAAGATTCGTCACTGTTAAGTAAATAAATATCCAGATATAAATGCACTTGATATTTTATTCATCAGTTATGAAAAAGTTACATAATTCGTGAATTATGCAATGCAACAAAAATGTGTAACTCGACTACTAATTTAAAGAGCAACTATTCTAAGGGAGACATTTTAATAACCACGCAGAATTGTTATAATGAAAACAACGGGACTGTGTTATTTTCATAATTTAATTTAAACTTGGGCGTTGTCGATGATTAATTTGAAAAATGCACAAAGACATTTCATTGCATCACATTTTATTAAATGGATGTATTGCAATGAACACGTCAACAAAGAAATCGTTTTCGCGATGAAATAGAACGGTAAATTGGTTTTCATGAAAAAAAAAATTAAAAAAAGTGATATTAATAAAGACGTTGCTCTTTTCTCCGTTAAATTGCATGTTTGGAAAACAATAAAAATGTCTCGGAGGCTTGAGGCTTTTTGAAATGGCAAATACACGGAAGAACCTTTTAACATAAAATTTATACAAACCATCTGAAAAGAAGGTCATCATTAATCTCAAAAAGTGCGCAACACCTTTGTGTGCGCAAAAATCTTGAACAATCTTATTTTCGATCCGGTTAAGCAGTTTAAAAAACAGAGTGACGAGATACAAAACAAAAAAAAAGAGCGCGTTTGATAGTGCAAAGATAAAAGGCGAAAAACATAAAAAGCACTTTAAAATGCGCAGAACTTCGCCGGAGTTGCGTTGTAAATGAACATATAAAGCAGCGGCGGCAACAACGGCGTTGTGGTTTTATAAGTGGTGGTCTGTGAAAGGAACAAAGGCTCACGGTCATGTTGTTTTACAAGCGGCGGGGAGACGGTGTCGTCGACGTCGTCATTTCTACGTTTCGCGGGCGTAATCGTTAAGACCACGCCGGTGCACAAAAACGACGCCTTTACGGCACCTTCTCACTTCGCTCTGCAGCTTCCCTTTAAACGTACTGCCGTCGTAACGGCGCTAGTTTTTTTTTCTCTCTCCTTTCTTTCCTCTCACGCCGAATATTTTCGTAATCACACTTTATTTTCGCGCGATCGTTTCCTTCATGCTGCGAAATTGACTTTTATCGAAATTTATTGCACTGTTAAATGTCATTTCCCTTGTTCCCAAGGAAAAAGTCAAGTCTGCCACGTGAGGTATGTTGGAAAATAAAAATTGATCCTCAAATGTTGCGCGGGACGGAGCGAAAAAATATAACGCGCTTGGAGGGAAATCAAAATAGTATACACGCAGCGAAATTGAGGAAGACGAACCAGGTGTCTGGGCTCCGTCAGAAAGTACGTGCGAGACCGTAAAAGACGCGTTGGTATTGCTACAAGGATGCGCGGCTGCCCTTTCCCTAGACATATGAACCGGTCGAAAAACATTTCTCCGTCGGGCGCAGACAAAAGGACCTTTGAGACGTACAAAGACGCCAAGCCAGTGTTTAAGTGTCCCTCTAACATCTAAAACGTTATATCGCTCTTGTGTACACTCCAAAAAAAGAAGATAGTGCACAAGGAAAAAAACGAAAGAACAAAATAGACACCAGGGGGAAAAGGGAGAAGTAAAAAAGATAAAAAGTGTGAAACTGAAAATAAAGTCGGGTTTTCCATATTTTAGACACACGTTTATATCCCGGGCGTTATCAGGATTTAGAACTAATAAAATGAGAATGACTGTTGACACAAGAGGATGAATGATTGCGAAGGAATGTTTGGCCTGCAGATGCCGACGCTGTTGCTAGGGAGCTACTTTTTTTTCCCCTGCCAACGCGAAGTCAGAGTTTTATTTTTAGGCCTGCCGACGACGAGAGTCATTGGGTGACTGATTTTCAGATTTTTGGGAGAAGAAAAGCCCTCTGGGATTTTCCCAGAGACCATCTGTGATCGTACCGAGTTGTCGTGGCAATTTTCAATTGGCATCTGACTGAGAGCGAGAGGTCTCGGAATTTTCGAAATCATTAAGCACGAAAGTCGTAACAAAGATTCAAACTTAATTACCGCCGTCTGCTCCCTCGTGCATTTCAACCCGACAACTTTGGCGCTGATAAAAGTTGGGCAATTTACGTAAATGACATTCATAACAATTGCACACAGGTCATGCAAGAATAACGCGATACAACAAACTTTGGCTCAACTTAATCTGCGCTCAATGGATCCCCCGAGCCGCCGCTCAAACTCGGCCCTGATAACAGCGACCTCTATTTCTCGGCCGCAAGTCACAAAGTGCTTTGTCATCTTTGGCATTTTCAAAACCACCGATCGACCGATCTTTCAATTTGTCCGTCAGAGTCGCTAATTAAGGCTGTCCCGAAAAAACCGACTAGAAAATTTATGAAAAATGCGCGTTCCTCATTGTTTTCCAGAGAAAAAGTTGAGCTCGTCGGTTATGCGAGACAATTTTTCAAACCGAGAGGCGGAGGTAGAAAAGGATCGCAGCCCCGCATGCTACGGGCCCATTGTGGGCCCGCATACCACCTACGGGGCCCCTGAAAAAGGCCCCTTTAATAAAACACTCCAGGCTGACGAGGAACAAAAAAAAATAAATACAACAAAAAAACAAAACAGGCCTAAGGGGGAGTCTGTGAGAAAAAAGATAAGCCTGTTTCCGTCGGGTCCAAAGTTTAGAAATGCACTTCGCCTAAAGTCGTGCAAATATTTGATCCAACTTGACATCTCCTCCTAGCGCGCTTGCGCTCGTAATTACTCGCGTAACCGTTTGTGTGCGAGTTGACGCGATCCGCGAGAGTTCTAAGCAATGAAGTGAGCAAACGACGTCGACCCATTTGCGAATCCATGCCGAAGACTTTCACTGTTGTTTCACGGCCAACAAACGCAACATTAGTAATATTTGCCAACGCTCTCTGTTACGCGAGCGAGACCGTCTCGGCCTTTTTTCCGCTTGTTGTAACAGATTTAGTTACCAAGTATAATTGCGCTCGATTTATTTTATTATATGTCAGATCGGCGGACGATTGAAAAACCCACCGGTTCGTTCCAATTAGCGATTATTACGCTGGCATTGAATTCTAAAAGTAATCGTTGACACATCGAGAGCAATTTAATTATTTTCTAACGTGTCAGCTAATCGCGTAAAAACACATCGCAGGCCTGTCCATAACCTCAAACATGGGAGTGGCCTTTTTCTTATGAGAGAAAGAAAAAAGCCGTCGCTTTTTGAAACAAGTTTTGTATGTTCTAAATATAATATTTCGTGGTTTTTTTTAAGTTTGAAAAATTGGAAGGGGGGAAATTGTCACCTTCAATAATGTAAAAAGGTTGCGGGAAATGAACGGTACTTTTGAAAAAAATTGCATTTCTTGTGAATGCACAAACGCCTTGCGATTTTTGGGTCAAGTTCGAAAAAATGAAAGGAAAAAAAATTATCCCTGCTCACACAGATGCGCAATTTTCACGAATAAATTTTGGGAAAAATTCCGAGGCAATAAATCGCGAGCGCACATAAATCCGTGAATCAGGAAAAGTTGGTTTGGAACTGTTAAGTTCAAATTGATAAATTGTTGGAATCGGGCGGAGAATGTATGGACGAATTAAACAAAGATGACGCGGTAAGAATTATGATCGGACAAAAGCCATTAAAGCGACTGGCGGCATTGCAGCATCGCGTTCTTGGCCCTTTTTTTGCCCTGCGACTCTTTTAATAATAACTTTGAGGGAAGAACGAAACGGACGAGCCATTTTTCGATAGCGCAAAAAAAATGGCACTTTTTGTGCGAGTCCCCCCGGTGGAAATTATTGCCGGAACGATGCTTTCAGCACATTTCGCGTAGCACGATCCTTCCATTGCATTGTCCTTACACGGAGCTTGGGATGTCGTAATCGGTGTCCGCCGGAAAAAGCGTCGTTTCCCCCCTTAAGAACAATGTACCCGTCTTCCTGATATAAAAAGAGCCATTCATTTTGCGCGTCAATTTTTGTTCGAATTGAGTTGTCCGAATGCAATTACAAATGTTAATCCGCGTGGGTTAGCCGTGTTCTCTGACTCGCACCCTTCGACTTGGCATTATTCACACCGTCTTGGGCGCGCAAAACTTTTGATAATCCCTGATTTCGTTTGCGCCTCCTTTTTCTCATTTCTTCGCCCAAAATTGATATAAACTTTTGCTGCCGAAGAATTTTCACGAAACAGGGACAAATTGTTCGCAAACATCATTCGATCCCCCCGCCGTTATACGCACAATACTTGCAGCTCAAATTTTCATCCCAAACTTTTCCAACTTTAGCAATTATAACTTGTGCATTGTTTCGCTACAACCTGCAGGCATTACGCCACTGTTATATCTCTCCCGCACACAGCCTTAACTGTCAATATTTTATCCCCGACACTGCGTCTCCGACTTGGCGCTTATCTCCACTTTCGAACCAAACCATCTGTTAACTTCTTGCAACCTTCTTTTCATTCAACTGCTTCATTCATTTATTTATTACGCATCCCACTCCTCGCTCGCTGCTTATTACAGCATCATTATTTTATGCATCCCATAAATATTCAATCCCCCTCGGTTGCGTCTCCGTTTTTTTTTTCCACCTCAGTGGCGACTTTCACGATTGCAACTTTTCGACAACTTTGGTTCACTCGCCTGCCCCCTGGCCCCTCTCACAAAATTTTATACCACACAAACCATGTGATATATGCCTCTCCTTGGTAATTTATTTCGCGATACACACGCGCAGATATCAAAACGCGGCCTGCTAATTATTGTCGTGCATATCGCAACAGATAAAACTGGACAATGAAGTTTCAAAATGAATGCCGCTGTTTGTTGGCGACTGCATTATCTTGTTGCTGCGCGAGTTTTCACAAAAAAAAGGAAAACAAGAAAAGAAAGAAACGCCGAAGAAGTATCACAAAAAATTCAAAGTAATTATAAGCTTGGATGCGTGTGGACTCGGCGGTAAGATCAACTTTTTTGTCCTTCCAGTTGGCAGCTCTTGAATGTCTTCTCATCATTTTATTTCTTTTTTTCGTATTTCGTCCGCGTTTATATTCCCTTGCAAAAAGTGTAAAGAACAAGTTAATTACGCAAAATGGCTCGGGTATAAGAAGGAAAAACGCGTGACAGTTGAAAAGGCAAACACTGATAAGACAAAAGTCGACGTACGTGCGTGTGTGCGGTTGGGACAGATATACGCGTGTGGAAAACAAACGGCTGAAGAAAGAAATATTTGCGAAAGGCGGATGTATTGTTTGGGAATGACAATCGCGGGCTTTGGCAAAATCGAGGCTGTTGTATCGTTAAGCAGTAAATGTCTTCGCAGTTTGTATTGTTTACGTGGCCGTAATACGTAATGCGTAATGCATAATAGGTAATAGGCGATACGCAAAAGAGGCGGCATTGTGGTGGTACACGTGCTGAGCGAGCATGCTATTCATTAAATTAGGTAACGACGAGCGGTATTCATGAATTCGCCGCGCTCTCTTGCGGGCTGCGCACTCACACACGCTTGCGCGCACATGGTCTCCGGGTTGTGTTCGCGCGGCTACCCATGTGGTATAGACCTATAGTAGACTATACGCCAGCCGTTGACGTGCACTTCCTCCACTCTCTTTCGCTCTTCCCCACTCTGCACCACCTCTTTGATTCTTTGCCATTTTGATGATGTCGCTCGCTTGCCAGTTACCTCTTACACATTTTACCTCTTACTTGAACAAGTTTTTTTTTATATTCATTACATAAACAAGACCATGACTAATCCCGACAGCATTGTCTCGCCAATAGGTAAAATCTGATTCTATTATTGATCTGCCAATAACAAAAATTGCTTCCTCCATGCTAATCCTCCGGTTGACAATTGGGCGTGGGTGTTGTTCGCAAAATACAAGCCATCCTGACTGCTGCTAAATAAACATCTCCACCGTTACCTAATCATCGACAGGCGGCGCGGCCGTTGCAAATAGGACGACCTCACATCTTACAGATGTGTGGTGGTCGCGCGCGCTCGGCGCTTTCGCAATGCTGCCACTCGGCACCAGACAAGGTCACGGCTGCGAGTGCTGATCGCAAGTAACCGATGCGCGCGACAAAGGCCTATAGGCCCCAGCGGCCATCTTGCTTATGCGTGACGTCTCCCATTCAGAAACCCGATTTGCCATATAACGCCTTGATTATTATATTGCACCCAGCCGGCGTGTTTATTTTTATCCACCCACCGCAAGTGCATCGAATTAAAATTCCGTACAAATTTTCCAGCCTGGCGATATATGATAACGAGAGCTTGTCATGTTTTCGCTGAAACTCTCAACGGTATCCCGAATTGAGCGTTTCGTGTGATATCGCATTGTACGTAAGATACGGCTGGGAATTGAGTTTCAACTTCGAGCTGATGCCGCGAACGAAGCGCGCATGGTGTTTGGGAATATAACATTGTAACAGTGCACTCGGAGATAAATTTTTCTGTTTTGCGTGCTTTTCTCTGCAATCGCAAGAACTTCGCGCTACGAAAAATTCAAGTCGAATATATTTATACTACGACCTGACATTTTAGTTTTTATTCATACATGTTTGTCATATATGTTGTCAACAAATGATAAACAATCAGATATCCGCTTTTCATCAAAACATTTTATTGCAAAAACATTAACAGAAAAGTTGAAAGAAAACTTGAATTGATCAAAAACATGTTATTATTAAACCATCACTTATTTATTGAAAATAATATCGTAAATTTAAATTTTCGCAATCTGCCAGTTTTCGAAATGTGGAAACACGAAATATAAAATTAGTTATCGACCTTAAAGTTTTGCGAAATTATATGCGTGGGTGCAGAGCGGGGCTTATTTTCAGAGTTGGTGATAGTTTGTCGCAAGGCCAGTTACGACGGACTGGTCAGCAGTAATAGTTATTGATGGGAATCACGTCTGCCAACGCCGAGCCAACCTCGCACGCCACGCCGTGCAATGCAACGACGTCTCGGTTGACGTTCACGTGACTGCATAATCGGCCGCTCGCGCGAACAAGCCATTTCTTTATTTCGTACTTTGCCCCGCTGCTTTTTGTTTCTTATATGCCAACTGCGATGCCGTTTTGTACAGCTCCGATCTGTTCCCACGAATTTCGAACTTGTTTTTTTTTTCTTACGAATACATTTTTGAACGTGAATTTCCGACTTTGAACTCGTCGCTGACACAAAACACGTTTTTGGGACGGTGCAGTTGAAAATCGTGTCGCTTTTTTTTGGTTCTTCCGGAGAGGTAATTCCTGATCGACGGATCCCGAGGGAAACGCCAAAGTCGACTGTACCCGCGTGCTCTCGGCGCCTCTCGATCTTCGCAGGCAAAACAATAGTGATTGTCTGGAAACGTTTACAGCCTAATTATGTGAACACAGTCGAGGCACGGGGTGGGGTAACAATGCTATAACTCGTAACAATGTACGATTGTTCATTGTGCGCCATTCGCTACCAGAATATCGGCTATGCTTTTTCGTCGCTGTGTTTGCGAGAGCAAGCAACACATTTGTATTACATTTTCAAAACAATCGGCGCAAAATTTTGTGCAAAATTCGACTCGCGTACCAGAGATAGTCGAAACTTGTCTCGTTTTATTTCTTGCTCCCGCATACCGAGTTTCGAATTCGCGAATTTCATATCTCGCGCATAACACAAACCGACCAAAAACTGTATCCCTTTCCCATGTACGAAGGAAAAGAGCGCGTAACACGCGCGCATAAGCCGATCCTACACCACCGGATGCTACTCACTCAGCACGTGCACGTACGCCGATGCGTCTGCTTTGCACATCCTTCACACACTCATCCAATATGCAACACGCACACAAACACAATTTGCACACTCTTTTCAGCGTCTACCTTCGGTTCTCTTCGCCCTTCTATTTATCACCCTCAATTCTTTTTGCGCCAATAAATTATTTGCAAAATCCTTCTCTTTGAAAACTCTAAATCCCGTTAGTTTCAAAAACTTCCAGATCAATTTTTGTCAGTCCAGATAAAAAATTAGAGTTGGCTTAGGTCATGTGACCTCATTTTGTTTCCAGTTGACCCAGGCATTCTTTGTTTCCAGTGCGACAATTTATCAGAAGAAATAATTTGAACAAAAAAAAATGCGAATTTGAAAACCTGTTATAACAGGTTTGCAAAAGTAAATCATGATAAAATCAGAAAGAACGAAAACAATTGTCGTGTGCAAAGAGTTGATTATCAGAATGGTGTATAAGTTGAGGGGAGGGGAGGGGGGGGGGAACACAAGAACTTGATTTTATATATTTGCAGATTCAATAAACACGAGTACACTAATTGGGAAAGAGTGTACACACGGCCTCGAACTTTTGGCGCAGCGTTTATGGCGGCGTCTGAGCCAGCTTGTCACGTTTGTGGCAACGACGAAGGCCACGGAATCGCGGTCGTTGAACCCCGCGCTTTTGACGCCCCGGGAGCCAAAATAAATCATTCGTTCGCAAATCAAACGCCAGCCTTGGCTTTCGCGCAAGTGCCGCGATCGTAATTATATAAGAGTTGTGTTATGTAAATGCAATTCAAAATCTATGAATCAACCCGAACGGACGAGTAGATAGAGAAGCGAGTGTGCGCTGCGAGTTGTATGTCAAAGCATTGTATTATCTCATAAGGACAAACGCAGACAAATGCCTTCGCCTTGAAATACTCTGCGAATAATTGTGCATTCTTTTTCTCTTGTTTTTCTGCTTTTCGAATGCGTATTCTTTTTTTTCTCTCTCTCCTCGTTTGCAATCTAAATGTCTAATATATTATAAAACCTTGCCGATTCTAAGCTACCTTTCGTTTTTCCTTCGTCAGCCAGCCGGTCCTTGAGAAAATCTTTTTTTACCTACATTCTAAATTTCATCACTACAATTGTACGCGATGCATGATGTTCTCGAGACAAATGTGTGTCAACGCGCTGCTGTTCTAAGTTCAGTTTTTTTTTCTTCTGCTTTTTCATGATTTTTATTCAGTGTGACAACAAGGGATATCTAGATTGGCAAAATTATGATCATCCCAACTGGCTGATAAAAGTTTTTGGGTGGAGCGAAAACGGCGCGGATACCTTGAAACTCCCGAGACCTTCATAATCAATAGAGCCCGATAATTAAATCACAGGAAATTGCATTCGCAAAATTCCCCGCGATCTCCGTGTTTCGCGCCATTAATCTTTGAGTTGGCTTGCAATTACCCACTCAGTTGGCGAAATTCAGTTGGCGTGAAATAGGTCACAATGGCCGAGAGAGAAAAAGCTCCGCGAGATGCTTCGCCTGCTAAGATGGATAGAAGACCAAAGCCAACGATAAGAAGTAACGAGGGCGCATCGCCATTAGGGGTGTATTAAACTGCCGTTACGCTGCATTAAGCTTCGCTAAACCCGGCCCAACATCGTATCCTAGAGTTTTCACGTGCGGAGTATGATAAAAAAAATAAAAAGGAAACAAAAAAAAAACGAAAATTGAGCGAGGAACGCATTTCAATCTCCATTTTGAGAGACGATGAATCACTTCTTGTTTGCGATAAATCACAAACAAATCATCAACGTTTTTGTGTCGCCAGCGAAAGGTCACGCTTGTCCGCACAAAGCGAGCGACGATTACGAAACGCGTTATGCCGTTTTGGCAAGCTGTCTACTATTTTTTTTCCGTGTCCATCTAAACGCCAACTCTGCAATCGATGACGCTCTTTTCTTTTTTTTTTTGTCCCATCGACTAATTAGAAGAGTTTGGGAGTGGTTTTTGGCATTTTCGAGTCGTCATTACAATAGGTTCCCTCTAAGCGTGGGCTTGTGAAATTCGGTTCTCTTTTGTCGGCGCAGCTGGTGAACAGGTGTGGACTCAGACTCCGTCAGCTGTTCTCTTCTCTTCTTCAAGCAACACGTTCCTTTCCGTCGGGACAAACTTTATTAATTTGACCACCGCGTGAACAGAAGCTGCTTATCGATTGACCTGTTGACCCCACGTGAACTCAACTCTGCGTTCGTCAACATCCGCGGGATCGATTCCATCGATCGAGCGGCGCGGGCTTAAATATTTAACAAGTGTGGGAATTGATGTGGCGCTGTCTCTTGGGCTTTTAGATGAGAGCAGCCGCTGAGATATTGATAAGCGGCGAACATTCAAAGTCAAAAATAGTTGATATATTTTGAGCACTCTAGTTTGCGAAGACGGAGGACGACTAGGGGCTGGTGGAGGGCGAGAACAGGATTGGGCAGAGGGGACGCTCGGATCAATACCAGACTGGTCGCGCCTTTGCCACTTTGAACCCCCCATTCCTAGCTGGCCCGATTGTTGCCCCGCACCGCCGCGCCGACAACACGCAGCCTGCTTTTGGCCTGCTGGCAACCCTCTGTTCTCGTTCACTTCGCCAACTAAATCTAAATCGGACTACACGTACATTTACAGCGAGCGAATTGGTTACCGCACTCGCCCAACTTGGACCAAACTTTCGCTCCAACTTCGCGACTGCTCCACTTTGCTCGATAATTTGAATGAAAGCTACCCAATTTCATGATTGACAGCTCGCTGTGACTGCATTCTGATTATCTAATACATCTAAAACAGCTTTTCAACCTACAACTTGATATTTCGCCAGCCGACCGAGAGAGAGAGAGAGAAAGAGGGGGGGAACCTGATCAAATTATTATTATTGAATCAATCTCGGCCCGAGACTATTCTGACAACTAATCAATATTTGCTTTGATATCTCTGCTTCGGTTGCGATGTGTATTATCATCATCTTTCCATATAAAATATTGTACATCCACTATATCGAACGCTGTTTCAAATTTACTTTACGAACCGACCGTCGCTTGTCAACTCGAACACAAACCAACCCCTCTTCCCCTCTCTCTCTTACTCGGCGGTACGCAATCAACCGACAGCGCGATACAAAGGTCAATTTTTCGAATAATCCGATATACCATTTTTTTTACTCGTCCCTCAACCTATGTCACATTCATAGGTATACTGCGCAGTACACCCTCTTATCCACCTGGCCGATTGCCTATTAATAAATAGTCAGCGTTGTCGAGCAATCATCCTTTACGCCTGCTTCTCGTCCTCTCATGAAAAGCAAAAATTAGCACTGCCAATCAAACTCCTCCCTGCTTGCTCGCCTCCTCTCTGTTTCTCTGCAACTAAACTGTCCAACCATTTTCTGAATCTGAATTTTGTATCTAATTTATTTATCTTGAATAATTTTAACTTGATGAAATGTCCGCTTGCAAATGATATTCGTCAATCGAGATTTGTGCAACCGTGCATTGATTAATTGTCTTGTAACGAGATGATTCGGCAATGGAGGTTAGCGTAGTTGAGAAACAAATTTGTGTGCTCCAAAATGATTTCTAATGTTGATGGATGATGATTTTGCAGGTACCTTGGAAGTCTACGTTGCGTGAGCGGAGACAGTAGCCGTGGTGGCAACGGGGCTGTGACGAGCGGCGGCGGTGGCGGCGCCGGTGCGACAGCATTGATACGTGGAATTCGTAGCCGTGGCGTAGGCGTAGGTAGCGTAAGCGGGGGTAGCCCCGGCGGGGGAAACCCCAGGGGGGGTAGCCCCAGAAGGGGCAACGGCGCGTCCGACGCCGGAACAACGCCGACCAGCAACGGCCACCATCACAACAACCATCAACATCTCCACCATCATCCAAGCACCGCAGTCAGGCACAACAGACATAAACTGCCTGCAGCCAAGCAGTGTCCAGAACATCGTCATCACCCACACCAACCGCGACTTCATTCCCTGTACCGCTCCCACCATCGGGGCATGATCATGGGCCAAAAAAATTCAGGTACTATGCCAATTTTATCCCACCAAATTTTTTACAGCAGCACTCCTCCTGATTGAACCAGCCTGACTGGTGCATCCAATGCACCTGAAAATATTGCATTACATTTTGTAAATTGAAAGGCGAATGAAAAAAAAAAACTTGGCAAAGATCTGGTTACGTTTTTGATCCAACCTTTCGACGGTCCTAATAAGATGAATAGCGTTAGAACTTTGGTCATTAGGTAACGTCTGAAAATTGGACTTCGAATTAGAACTTGGATGAAAAAAAGATCGTAAGAAAATTAGGTGAGTTTTATGCGAGTTGGTTTAAAAGAAAAAAAGCAACATTTTTTGGCATCAATGAGAGATCTTTGAGGAAACGAAATGAGTCTTGTGGCATTCCATTCTATTAATAAAATTGTACGGCTGAATAGAATAATAAAATGAGTTGAAAGATCCGAGTAAAAGTACTGGTGAAAGGCAATGGAAGTAGAACTGTTACACAGACGGTATCCCACACAACGGAGCATGAAATTATTTAATCAAATATGTAATATTGTGTTGCATAAAAATTCTCGGAGCAATAAAGCTCGGAAAAGGAAAACGGAGAGGAAAGACAAATGTTAAACAAAAGGTTGAAAAATGAGTAGGATTGTCATGAGAAAGGGAGAGGCAGACTTGTAACCCTGACATAAGGATTTCAGGTTGACTTGCTTTATCCGGGGTCAAGGTCTTCTCTCCGACTCTTGGATTCTGCATACCTGCTCAGGTATCCGAGAAGTATATCGAACTCCAAGATTTCTCTTTCTCAACCAAATTGTATATCAATCATTTCGTCTTCCCTTTAATTATGTCGTTTCCTTATTATTATTTTTTTTTTCAAAAATTGTTGTTATCTTTTGGACTTTGAGTCCAAACATAGAGGTTTTTCTTCTACGGAAACTAAAACCAGAGTACACGTTTCGCAGGCCGTCACAGTCCTTACCCATTTGAACTTTCACCTTTTATTAGGGTTACTTCAAGTCAAGATTTTTCTTACATAAAATAAAAAAGAAGGCAAAAAACTAGAGGAAACTCATGTATGTTTTTGAAATGTACGTCCTTTGAAATAAAACCATAAATTGACTAAAAAGAAAGAGCAGTCTGTGTTTATATATAAATTTTTTTAACCGTATAATACTTAAAATCAATATCATTCAATTGAACTTTTTTCTATTACCTCGAAATGATCATTTCATTCTCAACTTTTATTTATCACGGTATAAAAAAATGCGAAATGATTCATACAAAAAATGCATAAGTCCATTTTTGAAACTTGATAATTACACAATTCGTATATACATTATTTGAGATATTCAAATTAAACAATGTTACCACACTTTTATTTCAACATTAAGCTGAAATACCAAGTTTTTTTTTAATTTAACATTTTTATATTTTGTTTTCAATTCTATTCATCTGTCAATAAATTTTATTATAAAAGTTCTATTATGATAATCAATTCAAGTTGATGGGAAATTCAAAAAAAACTTTTATGAATCAATCGCGATTATTTTCTGATTGAAGCAACTTTTGATCTTGAATATAAACTACGATGAAAAATAATTCATTTGTTTATTTGACGATAAAACAAAACTCGTCGCATTATTTTATTATCTGAAGATGTTTCGTTCCGCTTGAGCTGGCTCACTGGCAATAAATTTAAGTCGGTATACAAAAATGTCATTATTTCCGGGGTCTGTTATCAATGTTGCCTGTGAGATGGCGTGTGCGACGTTCGGAGACAGCTGAATTTTGTGTCGGATTCTCCTGTAGAAGTGTTGGTTGTCATTGTTGTGTTATTGTTTGAAAGTTCGGAGCAGAGTTTTCCAAGCATTTTTCGTTTAATGTTAGTATCATTATTTGGAACTTGAAAGTTTAAAGGATCTCGGGTAAACGAGAACAACAATCCATTGTTATTAACTTTTCTTTAACAATGGTCATCGGGCGAATAGGTAATCAAAAACAGTGTAAGTTTTTGTGATATATGAGAAGACAGATTAAGAAAATAAATTGTTTTTAAATTTAAAGGCAGATCAGATCAATAGGAGTGACTCACGAAATACTTATCTAATTAAAGGTCACGTGGATTTATAAACATAACCCTGAAAATACGTAGATCACATTTTTGATAAACTTCAATCAACATGACGGAAACTGTGATTTCATGACAATAGCGAAGAGTTTCATTAGTATTAAAATAAAAAATTGAAAAATGCATACCCTATCCAGCAAAATCTATCAGCTGAAGAAAACATTTCTTAATCCTTCTTAGTTTGATTCTATTTGTTTATTCGGTTTTTCCGTGCTCAAAATTACTCCAAATCAAAAACATGAATTAGGTCTCAATTCTTTCACATCATTCACTTGGCATAATATTGATTTAGAGGAGCGGCGGGTATTATGGGCCTCCTAAGGTAATTGATCAATATTATTTAAACTATTCAATTTCTTTTTTATAAACATTGTCACAAACCATTGTTCGGTTAGTGTATTAGTTATTCTCACAAATCATTTTTGTATATTATTATTTCCACAAATTCCACGAGTAAAATTTTTCAGATTTTGATAATAAACTGTGATTGAAAAAAAGTGCAAAAGGCCCGTAATACCCGCCAGTTCGGGTATTGCGAGCCACTTATGTTTTCATATAGATTTTAGGTTATGATGATTCAACGTTTAAGGAAAATCAATCTTTTGTTGCGCACAAACTTATTTGTATTATTTTAAACAATTGTTACGGTAATTTTCCATTGTATTTGATCTCAGATACTTCAAATTTTCTCAAATTGAAACAATTTTATCGTCATCATAGTTTTCAAACTGAAGGTGGCCCGCAATACCCGCTTTATACTGCTCAGCATTTCAATATTTACAGCAAAAGATCATTAAATATATTGTAAGAAAAAATCGCCTATTAAATATAAAAATATATGATCTTTTTGAAAAAAAATCGTTATTTGATATATACATTATTCAATAGCCTTGACATCTTGTAATTAAATCAGAATATATTCACTTGCATTTGGTATTTTTTAAATGAAAAAAAACGATGTATAAAAAAGTGAAAGATAACATCGTTTGAAAACAAGTTAAAAAAGAGAGTGTATGGTAAATTAAATGCGGTGTGTCAAAATCAAATCCAGTGGATATGTAACTTTATAAAGTAGCGTGAAAAGGAAGAAACGAGCGGAAAATAATAATAAGATTGTATTGTTTCAGCTGGTGTGAAAAGCGTGACGCGGGAGAGCAACACAAATTCGGGCGGTGGTGTTGGCGTAGGTGGCGGCGGTGCGGTTGTTGGTTACAAGCCAGTGGTCCCACGAGAGCTCGCACAGGACCTTTCCCGGCCTGCGAGACTCGACATATTACTGGACATGCCGCCTGCGTCAAGAGAAACGCAGATCCACCATAGTTGGAACGCGGATGATCGTAGTTTAAATATATTCGTCAAGGTAAATTGAATCATCCTTTCAACTCATTTAACTTAACTTTCTGTTAATTGAATAGATTAAAGAAATACCGATTGAAAAATATAAATTTTAAATGGAAAAATATTTGGTTTTGCAGGATGACGACAAGTTGACTTTCCACCGACACCCTGTCGCACAAAGCACAGACTGTATAAGAGGGAAGGTGGGATACACAAAGGGGATGCATGTCTGGGAGTTACACTGGAGCACGAGGCAGCGTGGCACGCACGCAGTGGTCGGTGTCGCGACAGCAGACGCACCCCTACACAGTGTTGGATACCAGAGCCTCGTCGGTAACAACGAACTCAGCTGGGGGTGGGATTTAGGCCGAAATAAGCTGTACCACGACTCGAAGAACAACAACGGAGTCACGTACCCCGCGTTACTCAAGTCTGATGAGACTTTCATCGTTCCTGATAAATTTTTAGGTGTGTGTACAGGCTCTCATTCTCTCTGCATCAATGTTGTATTTGGAAGCTTGATGCCAAAGACTTGTACGCCAGTTTTTGAAAATTTAATGTGTTCATTTTTACAGTGGTTCTCGACATGGACGAGGGCACGTTAGCATTTGTAGTTGACGGAAAGTATCTTGGCGTAGCTTTTAGAGGATTAAAAGGAAGGAAATTGCACCCTATAGTATCCGCAGTATGGGGGCACTGTGAAATCACCATGAAGTATATCGGTGGCCTTGATCGTAAGTATCTCAAAGTTGGTTTGAAGAAAGAATAATGAAAGGATGAGAAATTAACGAAAAAATTAATTTTTGCAGCCGAGCCTCTACCTTTAATGGATCTCTGTCGGCGAGTCATCCGGCAACGGATCGGAAAACACAGACTCGAGGAGAAGATAAACGAATTGAACCTGCCCCAAGCAATGAAGACTTATCTGCTGTACCGGGACAGGAGGTAACCACCGATCGTGCGACTTGCGAGCGATATTCATGAAGATGACGGCGACGTCGACGAGGACGTTGCGACTGCGACTTCTGTAAGCTTCACTCAGCGATATTCTGATCACCGAAACTCGCAAAAACGCACAGCAGGATCGTCCCTATCGTGCCATCGAGCGCGGCCTCTTGATCGCCGCCTGTCTCCCATTTATGTCCGTGGTCTTGTCAATATTGATTGCAACCACCGATGAATAAGCGAATTAGCCAATTTTTTTAATTCACCAGTACTTTATTTCGCGGAGACAAGCGATTGGCCAGTAAAGACGTTAAACTAAGCGAAGCGACGCGGCGGACGATCAGCACCACCCAGATGATACTTCGGTGTACAGTAAAGTGATCCGCGAGCCACCTTCCAATAGACTCGAGTTTTTCAAGTATTTTCTAAGCACGACTGTAGATTATGCGGCGTCCCGCAACACGGCCCGCGATTCGTCGTTATATAAATAACAAATAAAATTGGACAAAATGATATACAAAAACAAAACTATACATACGCGCGCGATTCGCTCTCTTCTCTAGAAAACGAGCCTGGCTAAGTAGACTTAATTGTTAACGTCGATTCGCGTGAGCGCTGTCTTTGATCATTCTTTTTTCCCCCATGCTGTGTTTTTTTTCTCTTTCTCTCTTACCCTCCACTATGATTCCTTCAAACTCGGGCATTTGTTACTCAGATTGGATTGGCTCAACCGTTTTTGCTCAACTGGCTTCGTTCTTTTCGAATGTTACTTTTCTACTTTGTGTTATGTACATTATTAATTATTTTCGTCTTCAAATGTCAATGATTCTGTCGATAACCAATTAGGTGAATCTATGTTCTCTACTGACAATCAGTGGATATTCATGTTTTAATAGATACATTATATTTAATATTATAATTATTATTATTGATATTGTCATATGTATATCGTATGTTTTTTTGTGGACAAAAATCAAGTCCATATGTTAAATTGAGTTCATCGACAAAATTCATTTTTAGTGTATATTTGCGTTTGGTGAAAATCAATGTTCTCGTTTTGATAAGTATTAGCAAGAATAAATTATAATTTGACAATTGCTTGAAGAAATTTTTACAAATTTCTTTGCAGTACTTTCTCGTACTTTTTTCGTTTTGCATGACGAGAAATGAATTTGAATAGACAACAATATTTCACGAGCAAACAACTTGAATGTAATGTGATTGTGAACATTTCAAATCGAACAAAATGTGATTGAGATCGATCCGACTTAACTTTATTTTTATCCACTGACGTTTTTTTACATCGAATTGACATTCGTGTTTAAACGTTTTACCTCCGTGATTCTAGGATTTTTTGTTTCATGTACGTAACAAAAATAATTTGTGACTTTTTATTTTACAATTCAATTTTATTCCAATTTAGTTTGAAAACCCCATCTTTTTATAATGATCTCTAATTTACAAGAGATAAAGCACGCTAATCGCTGTTAAACGATTTGTATATACATTTAGATACGATGCACAGTTCGCAATTAATTAAGTTCGACGATTTTCCGCTTAGAGATGAATGATAATACAACTGAACAAAAGCGTCGGCGATAACAAAGTCGAATGACTTTATGTAATGAAATATATGTATGTTAAATAGGTTTCTTTTTTAAATTATGTTTTTGAAATAAATTCGGCATGTTAAACATGATCTGTACTCTTGGTTATTTTTTACAGTTTTATACAAACATGTTTCAATGAAGCAACCATCCTCGACTCTTTAAATGAAATTCACGTTTATTTCGCTAGTGATTCTTATTGATGCAAAGATTTGTGATAATCTCGTTTAATAAACTCATATAAATTCGGAATCTTTTTGCAGGGACAGTGCCATCATTTTTCATATAAGTTTTCACTTTGATACTCTACGAATCGTCATTTTTACTGAATTTTTATTGCAAGTGACTTATTACGAGCGAGTACCTAAACGTTTGTAAAAATAACGATTCAACTGAATTTTGTCGAAACAAATTGAGTATGATGTAATTTCGTCATTGTGTGTCCGGAAACGACGTTCAATATATCCTTCCATGTACATAAATATATGATATATATTTCTATAAACTTTATATCGAGCACATAATTTTGATATATCAAAATACACTTGACTTTCCGTGAGAGCTCGAACAAAATTAATCCTCACACTGAAGATTTGATTATGTTTATTTTTTATTTATTTCACCGTTGACGTACAAATTCCTGTAACACTTGACAGAGAAATTGTCAAAGTTATATCCGACGAGTGTTGAGTGAAAATGAGCTCTTATTGAAGGTCGAGTGTAGTTGTGAACAGGAATGGGCATCAGTTGAATACACTCGACGAGCAAACAAATGCTAAGTATTGATTATGCTTTAATCGAGTTAAGGTACATGATTTGCCTATTGCCTGTTAATTATAAATACGACTATGATATATACACCTAATGATGTACATTTGTTATAAGCGTCAAAAGAGCAGAAATTAATAATTCACGATGAAAATGGAAAAGTCGAAGCTTTTTTCGGAGCGACGTGCGGTAACACGTGTATAATTCATGCAGTGATATGGAACGTCACTTGATGCTTCGAACTATTGCTGTAACGTGCACGAAACTGGCCGAGACCATTAAATTATTTGTACGCAACGCCAAAATCGTCGGAATGTAAAAAATTGATCCTGCGCTTGCACGTATATTGTATATTTCATGTACATGTATTTGGAAAACTAATCTAATACAAAACTCAGAGGTATGAAGAAAGACAGCTGCAACGTTAGAATTACGATCACGCGCGATTTGGAATCAATCGAAATTGTTCGTCTGATTCGGATACCACTATCTCGGGCGTGTAAATAGAGTACATTTTGTATTAACGATATTGTAATTTTTTTCGTATGTGTTCATACAAAGCCTATCACGCTGAAAGTTTATCTCAAAGGGACAGCTAAAATCGAGAGTTCTCCGATAGGGACGTGACGTTTGCTTGTCAAATCTTAAAACAAGTCGATCGTTCAGCTTTACGATTGTTTATTAACTTCTTTTTTTTTATCATCATTTTTATTATTTCAATCAATTTGCGTTGATTTGAATCTGACAAAGAGTCATTCAGTGCGAACTTTTTATTGTCGACGCTCTAAATTGTGACACCGATTTTATTTGGCGCGAATGTTGTTGCGCGCAAACGCCCCCGAAGCTTATATATATTTTTTTAAAACTCGACAAATTTAATAGTTCGATGCATCTCGGGAGCGTTACGCGCGAAATCGTTCGCGTTGCGTTTTACTAGTTGTTTTGTTGAAAATTTTTGATATTTTATTTAAGATCGATGAAAAGTTTGTAAATTGATTCTTTTTTTTATCTTGTTTTTTCCTCTCTTTCAATTAAGACTTTGGTCAGTCCCGATTAAAGAGTTACAGAGAGAATGTGAGAGAAAGAGAGTATGATAGGAAGAAGTAAACTGTATGAATGGACAAAGAGCAAAACGCACAGTTTGCTCGTTTTACCCGGCTGAATGCGCATATTCAGACAACTTTTGTGTTAAGCCTGGACTATTGCAACGAGCGATCTCACGTCTATTATTTAAGTCTACCAATTAGCGTGGTGTTATTATGTATAGTGACCGAGTGATGCGAGAAGAAGAAAAAGGCGAATAAATAAAAAAAAGTAAAATTCAGGTGGAAAAAAAATGTTAAAAAAGTAATAAAAAAGTAAACACACGTTATAAATATGTAATGCCTTAATGTTAACGGTAATAACGATAGTTTTGTCTTTATTGTCTACGTTTTGTTCGTCATTTTTGTGCGTATGTGTCTAAGTCTGTGTGCGAACGAGCCGGATGACGCATCGACGTCGCCGATGAACCTTTTTTTCTATTGTAAAAATAAAAATCGTTTTTAAATGTAGATTAAATGTTTTTACAATAACAGCTTCGTCTCGGTTGTTTGTTCCATCCCCCATGGATTCGGCACTGAACGTCGAGGCGCCGTCCAGTATAGAACAAACCTTTAGAACGGACTGCTGTCTAAATAGTTCAGGCTGAATGTTGATATTTGTAGTGGATATTAAAATGAAAAAAAAAACTAAGTATAATTAAATTTGAACAAATTAATCACTTTGCATTCTCTTTTTTTCATTGAAACATTAAACACCTGCACTTACTTTTTTATGATGTGTTTTTCTTCTGTCTGACTGGAGTCGTTTAATCAACTGAAACTACACTAGTCCAAATAAAATACGCAACACTACTTATAAGGATAACGCACAAAGTGTTACATATTTTATTTCGACCAGTACATTAGCAATTTTTTCTCAAACGAATACTAATTACATTTTTTTAATGTCTACCGTAAAACTAATTTCTGTTACTTAATTATTCCACAACTTCATTAACGTTAATTCAAGGAGCGATTCAGTTAGTTAAAAATCTCCAGTTTTTAATTGCAATTTCGTTTAAAATAATTACGCGTTAATTGCAATCTCGATACATAATGTCGCAATCTTCGCCGTTTAATCCAGCGATTCCAGCATCTTCAACGAGCGAGCCCCATCCGGAATAGGTTTTCAGAATCTTGTTTAGTTGGTGTCTGAAATTATAGAATCAAATGACTAAATAATTAAATATTAAAAAAATGATAAAAATGACATTTATTACTATCAGTTGATATAAAAGAAAGGGGAAATAAATTTGTTATCTCAAAGTTTGGCGTAAAAGCAAACAGGCGCGCAAGTTTTTGCGTCATTATTATCATTTTCTTCTGAAACTATAACGACAATGAAAGTTGTGTAATACTCACGATAAATATTTGGCAAAAACCTTGCCGGAAGTACCAAAGTCTTGTAATAGTTTGCGATTCTGGAGACAAACCGCCCACTGTAAGCAACGCACTCGAGCATCATCGTTAAAGATATCTTCTTCTTCTGGGGTCTAACAAAAGTTTGAACGATAAATCATTTTTTGCCAGTTGAGCAAAACCATGAAAGTTGAACCGTAAACTTTTCGCAACTTCCTACGCCAAATATCAAATCTTTATAACTATTTTATTGAATAGCACCGGATTCTTTTATTTACGACTTAAACGTTAAATAAATAATTGATGAAAGCTAATTTAAAGCCAGACGCTTTTTTGTAACTATACTTTTTGCAGCCGATTCTTACCCAACTATTCATCAACTTTTTTCATTTAATCATTCAATCAAATTAATAAAATTAAATTTTATCTTGATACCAGATCGTTTAGAGAGTGTATTTCCGACAGGTCCCTCTTTCTTCGTGATGAAAGCACTTCCACCAGGGCAGTTTTTCTTTTATTTGCTTCGATGGTGTTTTGGATGATGGCGAATAATACCAGCAGTCCTATAAAACTAACGATTATGAAGTGCCTCGCCGAAGGTTTTATTCCTGATTCATTTTCGTGCTCAACAATAGGATGCCCATAATTAGGATTGGGCTCATAAATGTATGGGAAAGACTCTGTTGGGTATTGTACTACGTTGTTTCTTGGATTTGGAAAAGCTGAAAGTATGATAAATTTTTTTAAGTATTAAAATAACAGTATAACAAAAAAGAAACAATGTTTGCATTCATTTCGCAAACAATACCTTTATTGACGGGATAATTTGAAGCACTGACGGACAATGGCAGAGGAATTCTACCATGTTGATCAAAACTAAAAGCTGGCAAAGAATCGATCATTGGAGAAAAGTTTTGCAGCAGTTCCTTGACGACTGGCTGGGTACGATTATCCACGACTGTTGCAACTGTGGTAGTAACATTGTCCGAAACAGCATAGGGAACACAGAGAAAGCCGAAAATAAAATAGTATAACATAATTACTGAAATGTACGTAAAAGCGACCACCTCAGTTTCCAGAGCAAAAAGTTGTACTGGCGCAGAGACGGGTTGAGTTATGATTTAGTTATATATATATATATTGTATATAAATGTAGGTGACATTGTGGATGAATTAATGGTACATTCAATTTTTCGCTTCGCTGAATTGGATTACCATAAATCGTGATACCGTTATGGAACATAATAGTGCATGACATATTTACTAAAAACAAAATATGCCCGAATACTCGATGTAGATAAAAATAATTTTACATGCAAACTGAACTTTCAGTTTGGTTGAATGTTAAAGAGAGAAAAAAAAAAGAAGTTAATATACTTTCGAAAATAAAAAACGAAATGGAAACCGTGGATATTGGAAGGATCTAATAAAAAGACCATGGGATTGCCTAACATTTGATATAATTTTATTGTCTTGATAGTTTTTTCATGTTTGTTGAAACAAATTGTAACACCGAAGACAATTACACTGAAGCAGTCTGCTCGAAAAGCACAGAATGTCATGAAAACATCAATACCCAACACTTGTGCCAATATTGAGCAGCTTTGAAATTGTCTCCCACAATTTACAATGTGGTTACATTGTAGATCCTCGTAACATTACATTGAATTCATAAATAAATTACTTACAATAATTCCACGAGATTTCTCAATTCTTAAGACCTAGTAATTCCGTACAAACTACTAAGCTTACAAAATTATCCACAAAACTGTAGATCAATGCAATCACATGCCGGTTTATCATTTAATATCGCTTTTGAACGATCCCTCATCTCCAATGCACTATATTTCATTCGAATTGAAGCTGTTGAATATAATTGACTATTTTTCATTAACTCATTTTTTTCGCATACAAAATACAGTTGTACGCTTGTAATTGTTTTAAACCATACAATCCATACGCGATAAGACTACAGTATAACAATTATCAGTTGTTTGTTTTTCCAAGTTGTAAAATGAAATTAGCGCTCCTTAAAATGCAAAAAAAAAAAAAAACATAAAACAAAAAACATAAAAACTAAATTAAGCATATTAAACGTAAAATGATTTAATCAAAACAGAAACAAATTTAGTACAATTAAGAACAGATTTTTATTTTTAATTAATATAAGTAACTTACGAACTAAGTCAAAATCATACATGATAGACATACAAAATCCTATTTGTGTAATGCGTTTAATGGACGGGGAAGCAACTTTGATTTTAAGTTCTGACTTGTTGACTTACTAAAAGTACTTCCCAAATGTATATACTTTTGAATTCTTCATTCCATAATTCGTTCGTCACGAGTTCTAATTCATACGAGAACAAAAATTGTACAAATGCTGTAAAAAAATTTTCATCTCGAGCTCATGCGGAAAAATAACTTTCTTTACGACCTCTCGTTACGAAAAGCATGATTATTAAGAAATATATTATTATTTGGAAATAGCAACTCATTCATTCTAAAATGAAAATTCAATTTGAAACATAGTGTATCAGTTAATACATATAAAGGAGCCTTTTTTAAGTACATGATTTTAGGATCTATGTAAGTTTTACACGGAATACGGAACGGATTTTCATGTGTTTTCTTTTTTTAATCATTGTAACAGCTACGTTCATATTCATCTAAAAAAATACTTTTAAGTATAAACGCAATTACAAATCGTTACGCGAAAGACGAATACATAATATCCTTTCTGCGCACAAAATCGAACAAATGCTTACGAAATAAAGAATAAGAATTGGTAAAGGAAAAGCTACTGTACAATGCATTATAAATCAACCGTAATAAAAGGAGCTCTTATCTTTTATAAAAATATTGTGACTCGCCTCGCGAATAATTTAATCTAATCGAAATTAATATGTTGCGGATTAATAATCTCAAGTTTACAATTACATTTAAAAACATGGTTTACCCAATTTAAGCCGCAGCAACCTGAGCAATAATTCCTCCTGGCCCTGGTAATCCTGTTCGTCCCGTAAGATCAATATCCACTTGCCGTGCTGCTTGTCGACCTTCTGTTATAGCCCAGACAACCAGTGACTGTCCTCGACGGCAATCTAAAAAAAAACAAAGTTAATTAATGTTATGGAAACATTCAAATTTTTTATTAATTTTTTAATTAAAAAACGTAATTACCTCCTGCAGCGTATATTCCAGGTATACTAGTTTGATATTTGCCAACAGGAGTTTCATAATTTCCTCTAGCGTCCAATTTAGTCTCGAGCTCATTAGCAATGTACTTTTCAGGCCCAAGGAAGCCCATGGCAAGCAAAACTAAGTCACAGTTATAAATCTGTAAATAATACAGTTGATATTATGAATTTTCTTCGTCATAAAGTAATACAATAGGACATTAAATATGATGCCTCACGAGATGCCTCACCTTTTCACTATTAGGAACTTCATCCATTTTCCATCGACCGTTCTCATCCTTTGTCCATTCTACTTTGACTGTTTTGATTCCTTTGACATTTCCTTTCCCGTCATCCAAGAACTCCTGAATAAATGAAGAAGCAGTGAATCAATTTCAATTGTACCGACAGTGTAAAACATTCATTCATTCTGAACGACATTTGAATACCTTGCTTAGTGTGCTGAATTGACGTGGATCACGACCAAACTTAAGTGCGACTTCTTCATGGCCATAATCGACCTTGAACACACGAGGGAATTGTGGCCAAGGATTATCACTCCCACGTTTCTTCGGTGGTTCAGGCAATATTTCAAATGTAGTTATTGTTTTGGCACCCTGTAAATGGCGTTGCAAGATTATTGTAATTTCAATTAAATTAGTTTATTAATTTAAATAACTTCAAGTACCTGTCTCAAGGATGTGGCAATGCAATCACAACCAGTATCACCTCCTCCAATAATAATAACATCTTTATTCTTAGCAATGAGACGCATATCGAGTGGCTCGGTATTTCCCATTTGCTTCTTCTGCCAGTGTTCCAAAAAGCTGACAGCGAAATGAATTCCCTCAAGTTGTCTTCCAGGGATAGGCAAATCCCTTGGCCATGTCGCACCGGTACACAAGATCACAGCATCGTTATTTTCTTTCAATTTCTGCAATGTTATTTTAATGAGCGACAATTAAATAAAGCCACCTCACATCATATGTTTTGCAACTTCAATAAAAATATATGAACCACTCACCTTTACGGTGATATCTTTTCCAACATCAACTTTAGTTTTGAAAGTAATTCCTTCAGCAGCGAGAAGCTGCACTCGTCTTTGAACGACCTCCTTAGAAAGTTTCATCGTTGGAATTCCGTACTGCAAAAGTCCGCCGATACGATCGTTTCTCTCGTAAACCGTAACGGAATGGCCAGCTTTGTTAAGCTGATGAGCGGCAGCCAAGCCTGCCGGTCCCGATCCAATGACGGCTATTTGCCGACCAGTTCTCACAGTTGGAGGGTTCGGTGCGATCCAGCCTTGTTCAAACGCATGATCGATGATGGCACATTCAATGTTTTTGATAGTTACCGATGGTTCGGATATTCCCAAAACACAAGCCCCTTCGCATGGCGCTGGGCAAACTCTGCCAGTAAACTCTGAAAAGCGATATCAATTTCATATCAAAGTTCATTCATGATCCAACAAAGCTAACATTTGCATCGAGATGAAGTTGTCTTACCAGGGAAATTATTAGTTTGTAAAAGCTGATTCAGAGCTTCCTTCCAATTATTTTGGAATACAAGATCGTTCCACTTGGGAATGATGTTTCCGAGAGGACATCCATGGCTGCTTTGACAGAATGGAACTCCGCATTCCATGCATCGTGCCGCCTGAACGCGCAAACCTTTTCTCACACCTGGGAAGTTGTAAATTTCTTCCCAATCATCTACACGCTTCTCCACTGCTCTGTAGACTGAAGTCTGTCTTTTGTACTTCATGAAACCTCTGCACAAATGAACATGAATTACAACACTGTTTTCTATCTACAAAAAGTATGGGATTTGCAGAAACAATCTCATATTTTTACCTTATTTTGTCCATTTTTTTCTGAGCCATCTCATCGTCGGCTATAGCATCTTCAATGTCTTTAATGGATTCTTGAGTCTTCAATGTTCCATTCACCACTGGCTCGGCTTCCTTAGCCTCTTCCATTTGTTGCAGTGCTCGCTGATATTCGTACGGGAACACTTTAATGAACCTCGTGGTAGGCTCGGGCCAAAGGCGTAACAAATCTTGGGCAACGATGGATCCAGTTTTTTCAACGAATTCTTCGAGAAGTTGCTTGACATACTCTATGTCTTTCTTATCGTTCAATGGCAACAACTCAACCATTTCCGGATTACATTTGCTGCAAATTAAACAACAAATTGTAATAATCATGTCGCAGCAATAACTTTCCTCGGCGATCAAATTTAATGCTAGAAAATATACCTTTTGAATGACCCGTCTGTGTCGAACACATATGCAATTCCGCCGGACATTCCAGCGGCGAAATTTCGTCCAGTAAGTCCCAAGATAAGAGCGCAACCACCGGTCATATATTCACAGCCATGGTCTCCCACCCCTTCGACAACCACCACAGCACCGCTGTTGCGAACGCTAAATCTCTCGGCAGCAATTCCACGGAAATAAGCTTTGCCGGATGTTGCTCCATATAAGCATACATTGCCAACAATCACGTTGGCATCAGATTTGAAATCGGATTCCTTTGGTGGGTAGATTACAATTTCACCACCACATAATCCCTGAATGAACACAGCATAGTTGTCTTAAGATTTGTTATAATCTAAACTATCTGTATG
This sequence comes from Trissolcus japonicus, assembly GCA_030522925.1. Taxonomy (NCBI): domain Eukaryota; kingdom Metazoa; phylum Arthropoda; class Insecta; order Hymenoptera; family Scelionidae; genus Trissolcus; species Trissolcus japonicus. The sequence continues at coordinate 54,854 of JAPYZS010000238.1, read as the reverse complement.
TTATCAGAATCAATAGTTAATTCTTACCTTTCCAACATAATCGTTAGCATCTCCCTCCAAAGTTACGTGAACTCCTTTGGTAAGGAAAGCGCAGAAACTTTGTCCAGCAGATCCCTTAATTTTCAGGTTTATGCTGTTCGGCGGTAAACCATCCTCGCCGTATTTCCTGGAATTTATTTCCGATATTAATACAATTTCATTGATACAGCGAACAGTTAATTATGTATGTAGGATTTTAAATAACAACTAACTTGGAAATGTAATAGCTCAGCGTTGATGCGAACGCTCTAGTTTCGTTGTTGATAGTCATTTCGATGTCGATTCGCTTCTCCTCTTTGTTTAAGACTGGCATGGCTTGTTCAATTAATTCGTTGTCAGGACGCTGTTCTAATTGGAAATCTTGCTTGACGGAGCCTCCGACGATGTTAGTCCCAGGTCGAAGTTCCAATGCATTTCTTAGAATGCTCGACAGATCCAATAACTTGGCTTTTGACACTTTAATGTCTTCTCTCACTTTCAAAAATTCAGTGCGACCGATCAGGTCTTGGAATTTGCGTACTCCAAAACTTGCCATGTGCGATCGTACCTAGAATACAAGTAGTAAATTGTTAAAACAACCAGAAACATTAATTAACAAAACCATTTTAAGTTCTTTATTTGCAATAACAACAAACTCATAAATTATGTTTGAATCATTTCTCATAAATTGGATCCATTATTTAATCATAGTTTTATCGACTCAATTGATCGCAAATGATTGATTTATTCGGTATACCTCTTCAGCAAGCGCGAAGAAGAAATTAATAACATGCTCAGGTTTTCCTTCGAACTTCTTGCGAAGCGCCGGATCTTGCGTGGCAATGCCCACTGGACAGGTGTTCAAGTGACATTTGCGCATCATGGTGCAACCCATCGCAATCAATGGTGCAGTACTGAAACCGAACTCATCAGCTCCCAATAAGGCTGCAACGATGATATCAAAGCCAGTTCGCAATTGACCATCAGCCTGAACAATCATGCGTGATCGTAAGTTGTTTAGTGTCAAAACCTGGTGCGTTTCAGCAATACCAAGCTCCCACGGCAATCCAGCTGATTTGATGCCAGTCCAGCTGCTGGCTCCAGTTCCGCCGTCGTGGCCAGAAATAACAACGTGCTCTGCCTTACCCTGAGTTAAAAAAGACGTACATTAATGATACAGTAGAGCAATTATAGGCGACGATAAATTTTGAAACTAATCAAACTCATAAGACAGTTTTGAATCATTTCATCTCATTAATTGGATCCATACTATAATCACAGTTACGCTTTATGATAAATTTATACCAGTTATTATTTATGTTTGTTCAAAAGATGAGAATGAAGATAACTCATAATACGATTTATGATCGTGGGATGTAAACTTATTAAAGCTATCATGAAAAGAATCAAAATTACTTTGGCAACACCAGAAGCAACCACACCCACACCAACTTCTGACACAAGTTTGACGGATATTCTGGCATTAGGATTGGCGCATTTAAGATCGTAAATAAGCTCAGCCAAGTCTTCTATAGAGTAGATGTCGTGGTGAGGCGGGGGTGAGATTAAGCCCACACCTGGAACTGAGTGTCTTGTTGCAGCTATTTCTGCTGTAACCTGAAAACAAATTTATATGATTATAAACAATATCTATCAACATTTTATTTCAAACAAATATAATTCTATGATTTTAATTCTGATGGAAGTATCATTTCGATGACATACTTTATAACCAGGCAGTTCTCCTCCTTCGCCAGGTTTGGCACCTTGAGCCATTTTAATTTGTAAATCATCTGCGTTAGCAAGGTAGCTTGATGTTACTCCAAATCTTCCACTGGCAACTTGTTTAATTGCTGAACGTTTGTTGAATTCAGGGTCTTGATTTAAATATCTGAAAATAAAAAATTGAAATTAAAAATTGTTTTCAATAATTACAAGATCGATCAAATTATAATGTGAACATAAAAATTAAACATTCAATCTCATAATAAAAAATAAAATCATATTTCATCATAGTTCTGATGGGAATAATAATCATAGATTTGATATAGTACCTCGCACGTTATTCAACAAATATAATTTTTATTATACCTGTCAGCATTTTCTCCACCTTCTCCAGTATTGGATTTGCCTCCGATACGATTCATAGCAACAGCAAGGGTCGAATGAGCTTCCAAAGAAATACTTCCGAAACTCATGGCTCCTGTAGCGAAACGTTTTACAATCTCTGCTGCGGGCTCCACTTCAGAAATGGGAACAGGATTTTTGGATTTGACCAGCTCAAGCTGACCTCGAAGGGTACAGTGTTTCACTTGCTCCATAGTGGTTTTTCTATATTCTTCATACGCGTTAGTACTTTTTGAAGATACATATTCCTGTAGGCTGGCAATGCTTGAGGGATCATTGATGTGCTTTTCACCGCCAGACCTCCAGTGATATATACCCGGATTACGAATAATCATCATGTCCATCACATTGTCACAGTAAGTGATCTGGTGTCGTTCAAAAGCTTCCATAGCCAAAATTTCAAATGTCACACCACCAATCCGAGATTGAGTTCCCTAAAGATGAAAAAGATTTTTCATTAAAAATAAATTAATTTTTCTTATTTCATATACAAAATTATAAAACTCACCTTGAAACATTTGTCTACTACTTCATTGGCCAATCCCACGGCCTCGAAAATTTGTGCTCCCTTGTAAGACTGCAAAGTTGAGATGCCCATTTTGGCCATCACTTTAGCGATCCCTCGTTCCATAGCATCGTGATAATTCTAAAATATTAAACAATAATTATAAACAGAGAACCAGCATCCTCTCTTTATTTTTAAATATTTAACTTACCTCAAACATAACGTTGTCCGTATACACAGTTCCATCAAGTACATCGTCAGCTCTCAAGTTCTTGGCCAGCTCGAAAACTAAGTAAGGGCAGATGGCATCAGCGCCATATCCAAGCAATACACACATATGATGAACTTCGCGCGCTTCTCCGGTTTCCAAAATCAAACCGACTTTCATTCTCTGACGTTCTTCAATGAGATGGAAATGAACCGCTCCAAGCGCCAGCAAGATGCTTACAGGAATTCTGGAAATGAATTATGAATTTTTAAATATCCCTTTTTTTCCTTTTGTTTTTTCATCTTGAATCTTGAAACTGACCTTTTGGATCCAGCCGCCCGATCAGATAAGACGATTAATTGATATCCCTCAACGGCAGCTTCGTTGGCTTCGTTGCAAACACGGTCAAGTGTTGGAATGAATCCTTTAGGACCATCCTCAACCGGATAGGTGACATCAATAACCTTAGTTCTCCAACCGCGGTAGTTGGTGTGCTTGATAACTTCAAGATCAGTCAGAGACAAAATTGGCTGCGACAGGAACAGTCGGTGCACAAATTTCTCGCTTGGGTCCAGGATGTTGCTTTCTGGCCCGATAGGACACAGCAGTGACATGACGATTTTTTCACGGAACGGATCTATTGGTGGATTAGTCACCTGAAATTCAAAATTAACAATTCAGCATGACTCTTTCACTTTATTTTTCAGTTTAAATTGCTTATGTCTTAATTTTTGTATTACCTGAGCAAACAATTGTTTGAAGTACTCATAAATCAATGGTTGAAACTCAGACAGACAAGCCAATGGAGCATCGTTTCCCATAGACCCCAGAGCTTCTTTCCTAGATGGACAAATTTAATTAAAATAACTGAAATTGAAAATTGAATGAAGAAAAATTTGTTAGGTAATTGTTGTACTTTGTTTCCAGCATCGGCAATATCAGCAGGTTGATGGTCTCCAGGGTGTATCCGTAGAGCGAGAGGCGCTTGTCTCCTCCCCAAACTCGGTTCACCGTTGAGATACTCTGAATGGATTCTCCGTCCGGACGTTTGGTTTCAATTATTGCGTTCGACACCTTTTCGAGTTCACTGAAATCTTTGTGAGCAGCTCGAAAATCGGCCATTGTCATCTGCGTGTTACAAAGCATTCATGTGAAAATTGCTTTTTCATTGAATTATCTTTTTCAATAGAAAAGTAAATGAAAAATCTCATTTTTTTATTCAAAAAAAGAGAATTATTACTTTTTCTTCCAATCAAAAAAAAAGTAAAACTCGGTAAAATTTGAGTTTTGAAAAGTTCTATTTCTAATCTAATTCTCTATAATAAAAATCACCACATCTAAGATCTATAATGATAATGAATTGCTGCTATAAAAAAAAAGGGAAAAAACTACAACATTTCTAAAAGTGATGAAATGAAAGTCGGGAATAGTGTATTTGTCACAGAAAATTGTTCGAGTCAGTCACATGGCTTATTTCAGGATATAATAACATGTTGGAATCGTTTACTGATTAGACAGGAAAGTGCAAAAACGTGCCAGTACTAGAAGTCTACCAGAAAACAGAAAACGATCAAGACAAACATAAAAAAGGTACACGTATTTTGTCGTACGTCAGTTGAAACTCACCATCTGTGTTTAATACCAATCGCAGTCAGCATACAGGATAATTTGAAAAAATGTTTAGTAAATAATCGTGATCAAAAATTTTGACAAGCGATTTGTTTTATATTCATTTTTTAATCCAAAATGATAACATGAAACAAAAAGAGGAAACAAATTTAAAAAATGATAAACAGAGTTAGCCACCCAGTCAGTCTCAGGGTGACGTAAATAATGTCTTAAATCTCATTTTTTAGTCACAATAATTAAATTATAAATATAATCGATTAAGTGAAACCAATAATAAAAAACAATAAAGAAATAAAATTGAAAATAAATGAACGATAAACTTGATACTGCAAACCATTAACATGAAAGTGATCGCAAAGTGTCAAAAAATCAAGGTGCACATGCTTTTGGCATGGCAAGTTATTCTTTCTTATATCCGGTTCTGAATATCCTGATAAATATACCTGTTCCTTGAGCCATTTCGAATGCGGCCTGCTTTGGGCAATTTTGAGCTTGAGTTCGACGTCTTGAATGATTTTCTTTTCTTCGGTATCAACCAATAGCATTCTTCCAGGCTTCAAGCGACTCTGAAAATAAAATGATATGCGAGTGACCGTTGTGGAACGTAAATTACACCTTCTGGACCTTTTTGCAAAACCTTCTCTCTCTCGTTTTACCTTCCGTTTTTCTTCTCCATCATTTTTTTAATCTTTTTTTGTCAAAAAACTATGTTTCTTTTTCTATTCGCAGAAAGAGAAAATGCGAAAAAAATGCATACAAACCTAGGCGCCCTAGATGATTAAAATAATACAATACACAATACGTACAAACATGATTGGAAAAAATAAACAAAACTGTATGATGATGGGAAAAAGAGCTCGTTAATTCGTTAAATGAGACCTAATGGTGGAAAATAAACGAGCACATCCCTCGGAGTCGTCGTTGTAATCTGAAATCTGAAATTCACCTATCGATATATATGTGGTTTACATATCGATATCGTGCTTCAACCATTGTTTTGGTTTCTTTCTTTTATCCTTATATCATTTACCTTTTCTCCCGGTTAACATTATTTCAAAGACGTTGTGTCGCGAGGCGAAGGCAACTGCCGGCGCCACCTGCCTTCCAAGAGCGCTTCGACAATGCAAACACGACGTCTCTGTGCTGTAATCCTACGCGACTGCAAGATGCCCAGCGATGTCACCTCGGTATAACAATAACGGCGATGATTTTGAAAGCGCAACAAATCGGTCTAAGATCATAGTTCATAAACGAATAAAAGGATGGAGAGCTTGAGTTTATCGCTGGGCATCTGAGTTTTTGTGCGCATAACTAAGAAACAAATGGGTAGAATGGAGGTGAATAAGTTGAAGTTGAGTTCTATCGGCGTGCCTAGTTACTGAAATTCTTTGGCTGCGAGAGAGAATCCTTGATCGCTGTATTTTTCATGACCAACGGGCTTGTGGGTTTACCTTGAGGACAACATTTCCAGGCGGAGTGTCATAGACGCCCACTTCGGACGCCATCACCATGATGTTATCCTTCGTAACGTAGAAGCGCGACGGGCGCAGGCCGTTTCTGCCAAACAAAAAATTCAAAAAAGTCTTCTGTATTAGCGCCATTGAGAACATCGGCTCTTATCGGCTGATTATCGTTCGTTCGTTCGAATTAGCCTTTCCTGTCGGCTCACACTTACACGCTCAGTGTTTAAATCCGCTATATTTGTTAGTCTGTTAATGATCGCGTTCTTCTTTGAATGGCCAGCGACAGTCGGACTCAGTCAAGTGCTTGCGAGATCGTTGCTTTTGATTCAGCATCGCACTCTGCCTCAAATCAGTTTGTCGCACTTGTTGAAACAAGCTATGACCATTGAGAGAAATTTTCTAACTCGTTCCATGCTCTTCACTTAAATTTCAATCATCTCTGTTTTTACTCAATTCAACATTCTTTAATTTTAAAATTTAGACAAAAATATAACGGAAATGAAAAAGTTTCCTTTAAATAAGCATGGAAATGGAGTCATGTTCAGTCAAGTCTCGATCGGTTTAAACTTTATTTCTACCTGTCAAGGATGGCGCCTACGTATCGTCCATCGGTGAAGGTCAGCAATGCTGGTCCGTCCCATGGTTCCATGGTGCAAGCTGCCCAGTGATAGAAATCGCGCTTCTCAGTCGCCATCGTTAAATCGTTCTGCCATGCTTCCGGCACCATTGTCATCACAGCCTGAAGTGAACAATCATTGATCATTAATTGAACTTTACACATTTACATCAAGGACATAAAGGATACATACTTCGGGCAAAGATCTCTGCCCAGCCATGACCAAAAACTCGAGCACACAATCGGCACATCCCGAGTCCGAAAGATTAGGCTCCACTACAGGGTACAAACTTTTCAGTTGGTCACCAAAAATATCGCTCTTCATCACACCTTCACGAGCTTTCATAAAATTGACATTTCCACGTAGAGTATTGATCTCGCCATTGTGAGCAAGCATGCTGCAAAATTATACAGATTACGAGGCGATTAATAAAAAATTATTTTATATTTCTGGTTCAACGATAACGAGTGATGACATACCGAAGTGGGTGTGCTCTTTCCCAGCTTGGAAAGGTGTTGGTTGAAAATCTTGTGTGAACCAGTGCCAAATAAGTTTCAAATCTTGGCGACTAAAAGGAAAAGAAAAAAAATCCAATCAAAATAATTTGTTTAATTAGACCAATTAATCTCGATCTAATTTTGCAATCAGATCTAAAGTGCTTACTTGCAAATCAAGGTAGTACTGCCATAGTTGGTCGGCTGTGAATTGTCCCTTGTAGACAATAGTCTTTAAGGACAAGGAACAGATATAACATCTCAGTCCTGGTTTAGCAATCGTGTGAGAAGTTCGTTTGCGTAAAACGAAAACCTAAAATCATTTCCAAAATAATAATCTCAAAGTTACCTACACGACAGATGGCAACGATTCGTTCAATCATACCTTTCGTTTCAATTCTTCTGAATTTTCCGCACTTCCCGTAACAAAGACCTGGCGCATGTGTGGCTCGAATTTTCGCGCCACACGGCCGATCGTTGTATTGTCCGTCGGGACATCGCGCCAACATATCACCTGAAACAAAATTCATTTTCATTCGTATATCCAGAAATAACCCGTTCAAACGTCATTTCAAATCGGGCTCATTGTTACCTGCAAGCCACACTCTTTTGCCAATTTTTCAAACTCGGTCTCAACTTGAGCGTGAGTCTGCTCGTCGAGGAACAAAATTCCTGTAGCATACTTCCCAAATTCTGGTAACTGTATACCTTGCTTTGCTCTGAAAAAAATCCATCAATAAGAAAACAAATTTGTCTAGATCAGTTTTTTGTTCAATCATTAAAAAAAGGAAATTAAAATTTACTTTATTTCGTCCGCATAATATTGATGCGGGATAGCGCAGAGTACTCCAGCACCGTCTCCGGAATCATTGTCACAGGCGCAAGCACCTCTATGGTTCATACGAGCTGACAACTTTTCAGCATCACGAATGATCTGCAAAAACAAAAAAGGTTTCGTTATTAAAATGGTCCAAAGGTCAATCAACTACGAAATTTAATCTAAATCAACTGATTAATTCTTAATCAAACTAGTACAACTAGATTGCGATTGAATATAAAGAAAGAAAAATAGAATCAAATTAAAGAATGTAATTTAGATAATTTATAGACGAAAATATAAAAAAGTCTCACTTTGTGTGATCGCTTTCCATCGATAGCAACAATAAATCCAACTCCACAAGCTTCTCGTTCTAGTGTGGGGTCGTACAGGCCCTGTTTTGCCGGCAGAGACCACGGCTCACCAGAGCTCATATTCGTATTCTGTAACAAACGATAAACTTTAAAATACATCTTATAATAAAATTCAATATATTTTCAACGTCATTTAACAGTTCACGTTTCCAAATGTCTAAACCGAGCTCCCAGGGACCAGTATTTCTGCCTCATTTCATTTTTCAACAGGTGGTTGCACATGAGATTTCACTCCCTGAAGATGGTTAGGAAAAAAAATGAGAAAAAAATACGAGATAGTAATTTTATTCGAAAATTGCCGAGCTAAATAAACGAATTTACATCAATTGTATTCAAGATGGATGGTCTGATAAAATCCAGGTGTAATGTGCAAATTAAGCAGATTTTATCCGCCCGGATTTCATGACTTATGAAAATGCAATGTCCGCGACATCCCAAAAGGTTTGCAGCTCAGCTCGATCATGAACATTTCTATTATGAAAAACTAATTATGGACTATAGAATTTCTGTTGCGCCGCTATATGTAGAGCGCTACTGCCAGATCAATGTTGCATGCTCAACTTATCTTATGTACACAATTTTAATCACACTTGGCAAACCCGCAGGGGAAACGGATCTTTACTTCCAATCGTGAAATTTTAAAACGTAAAAATTGAATTACCAATTTAAATTGAAAACAAAACGAAATTGTCAATAAATGTGATAACTATTTTGTTTCCTCCTTCTCTCTCCAGTTACGTAATTCGCAAGATGTATTTGAACACTGTAAGCAAAAGCCATTAGCATGTAGAATGGTCTGTAATTTATTCGCACGCGGCAGTTCATATTTCAGTATTGCTAAACAAGTTGCGTTATTTTTACGTTTACGAACGCATCACTTGATTGAAATAAGTTTTTGGCTCATCAGCGATGGCGCCTTACAGTATTTCAAGTGCGACTTCGAATCCAATTTTCGAGACAATTTTCTTTACAAGTTGGAATAATAAAAACAATGATTCCAACATTGTATAATTTATTGCTTCGAGTTAAGTGAATGGAACAATGAGTTTATATTTGTTATAATAATTTTGCCTTCATCATCAAAACGTTTGCATTAAAGCATATTAGAAATAATATTTGCAGTCGGATGTACTTTTATTACTGTACAGAGAGATAAGTGAGAAATTTAATTATGTTGAGTGAAAAGCGATGCCGAATATTGACAAAACAAATGGAATGACGGTCGAGTTTCTTTGACTGTACGAATTAGAGTGTACTCAAAAAAGAGTTAGTCAATTTGATGCAACATGTAAACGGGCAATGACGTAGACGTGAAATTTATCGATTTTCTCCGGACGCGGACCACACTCGGTTGTTTGTCTGGTCTGGACAGTTTTACACTGTTATGCAATTTACAGTTAAAAAAGTTGGGAAAACAGATCTGAGGTCACTAAAAAATCATCGTGGGGGTACCAACACGTGTACCTACATTATCATTATCAGAGATGCAACTGCCAGTTCATGTGCGACTGGTGACGCATTACAAGTAACATTAATTTCATTGCCTAAGAAATTGCACAACATGTTGAAAAAACCGAAAATCACTCGGTAGAATCAATCAAGATGAATAAATTCCATTTTTTGTTCATTTTCATGAAGATTCAACATTTCTGATGTGATGGCGCTGTTGCGCGTCCAGGTGGCGCTATTTTTCGTATTTGGATTGGTCGTTCGCCAGCGAATCAGCGGGTCGGCAACAGCCAATCCAAGGAAATTGCAATTCATTTAATTTTACAATGATAATTAGAGTGACTAATGATTGGATGACGTTCAAAGTCGTTTGGAGTCTGAAACGCAGACGGAAGGCAAATAAGTCGATATAGCGATCGCACATCTTATCAGGGTTGGTATCTTGTAAACACTTGAAATCGGATTAGAGTATCCCAGCAGGCGTGCATGTGTAAATATAAGCACTCAGTGGTCACGGATGCAAAGCCGCAAAAGCGACGATCGACCTTATCAAACACTGCCTGCAGGAAGTCTGCACGAGATAACAATCGAGATTATCCAATTTATCGATACGATAACTTTTGACAAACTTCTGAGCTCATTTATTTTTCTTTTACACTCTTCAGGCGGGCTTCAAATCCTTGAAAATCCAGTCCGATTTTGACGCAACTGACGACAATTTTATTGGGTTCAGACTTTTTTCCTTTTTAATTTTATTATTATCACTTTCATGTTTGTATGAGTGTTTTGCAAAAAATCTAGAAACCTTGATTTGAAGATAAAACTCTCGGCGTGTGCAAAATGTTGTTATTAAAGGTCAGCCGAAGATCGCATTTCCGTTGGAAGAGCGCCAGAAGGGCTGACGCTACAATGAATTCTGCCAGAAGGGCATAAAAGTGATAAAAGTGATGCTCGAGTTGTTGAATTATTTTGACATTTTTAAATACGGAAAAATGCTACCTCTGTTGAAATGTTTCAATTTTTAATAACTTTTTTTGATTGATTTGGCCTTCAATCAAACTTCCTGAGTGGTCAAACATGAGTTTTCACCAAAGTGGAAAAAATTAGAGAACTCATCATCCTTTTCTTTATTCGGAGACAAATTGATCGAAGATTGTCGGATATCTATTCCGAGGATCTTTGAAAAACTTATTAAATGCAAATTATATCATTCATTGTATAATAATTCGTTCGGAATATTCAAACAAATTTAAATTTTTTGAAACTACAATGTTTTTTGTTGAATCACTTAACGGATAACATTATTCCATCAATTTTATTTCTACGGTACCGACGTTGGTTTATTTCTTTTATTTTTAAATTTGTTTTCGATTGTTGAACAACTTTAATTAACAGGAAATCTTTTGTACAATTTGTTATCATTTTTTTTCTATTTTCAATGACAATTTTGTTTTTGTCAGATTTCAATTTTGATCGACAGGAAACATTTTGGGTACAATTTGTCGTTGGTTCTTTGTCCATTTATTGTGAATCGCATGGATATAATTGGTTTTCAAATTTTGTAGTTCTGTAGAAACTATCACTTGTTATTATTCAATTCCATTAAATAATTTCTTACAGAATAAAATCATTCCTTTTACAATTTTAGTCACTAATGAATTCGAACATGATATGACGTTTGGTAATCCCTTATCCGGAATGTGACATCAAATACATAAACATTTTTGAATAATAAAAAAATAAACTGCACGCGTGAATATGTAGTTTAAAAAGGTGACAGGAAAAAAATATATCAATGTATTATGACATTTGCATGTTATCAATATAATACTGATGTTCACGCTTTTCCGCACTTAAGTTTTTTTTTTCAAACAGATAACGAATATGGGAAATTAAATGCCAATCTCGTGGAGTGGAGAAATTTTTTGAAGGGCAAGTATGATTTTCGGGGGAGTTATAAATAGGACGATTCGAGTGCCATTTGAATGGAATTATATTCCCTGAGTGAAATGGAAATTCTATATTTAGATAATCATCAAGTTCATCATATCATGTAACATAACACGCGGTTGTATTAGCATTAAACGTACTTACTTCGCAGAAGCCTTTTTTCCAATAAACTTTAGATAGCCGATGCACACCTACATTCAATCAATCGCAATTGATTTTTGCGCGCAAAAGGAGGTGTATCTTTGAAAATTGATACAATTCAGTGACTTACCACTATCATTAACATCGTTTTTTTCATCTAACATGCCAAATTGCCTCGGGTATTGATTTTCAATTTTTTTTTTTTTTTTTTCAATTTTTTCATAGACCATGGAATACGCACCGAGATAGACTTTGAACGATTTTATCAAACGGATGAGTGTACGTATTCCGCAAGTATATTAAAACTTATCACTAACTTTCTTGATTTAATTTTAGATCAATCAAAAAATTTCCATCCGAGTTTTAGTTTGCAGTTTTTTCTTTTCGTCAGTTTCATTTATTTTTTTTACGCTAATAGAAAAATGTCAACAGTGGGCGGGGTTGAAAACGATGTTGACTCTGAACAAAAAAAGAAAAAGAAAAAGGAAACACAATTTGTCGTCGCAAATGTTTGGACCATAAGAGAATTCTTATCTATTTATAACCTGGCTAAGCTAAACAACGAGTTTTGTGTTTATAAAATTTCTTTAATAAACCGTCAATATGTCAATCTGATTCATTTTGAAAGTTTCCACGAGTGGTTGAAAATTTGTCCATCAAATGATCATTTATTTTATCGTATAAAAAAAAGGAATTTAAATCAAGTGTGAATCAAAATGTATATTTCATTGATTAAACACAAATTGCAGTTTAATTTAGGCCTTGTAGAATGACTTTTTATCTCGCAATTTTTTTTCTTATATGTTCCAGTTTCGAAGATTAAGAAAGTTTTAATCATTTTTTTTCTGACGAGGGACGAAATATGGATTAAGAAGTGAGCTACAGAGACTTGAAAGAAAAAAAAACCAGTTTACATGAGTCAAACGAACCTGTTTGCATTATTAAAACGTGAACTCAATATTTCTCAAAGCTGCTTATTCTTTCAAGCTTCAAATTTTCGTACCACGAAAAAATCCACGTAAACCACGCGAAAACAGATAACAAAAATGCTGTTTGTAAACACCAGACGAACCATTTTTAACTTTTTTTTTTCTTATTTTCAAAACAAAAATCATCTTTTGATTTGGATGATGGAAAATTCTTTGATAAAATTAGTCTAGCACAAAAATTATGAATCTGGTTCGAAGTTGCAATACTACGTTATTTGCCATTGAAAATATCGATTGTCAACAATCCAATATATAACAAAAGTTTTGTCAGAAATTGCAACGAGTTTTCAATTACAACAATCATAAAAAAAGGTGATAAAAAGCTGCCGACGCAATTCGGTGCAAGAAATTCGGTCATGGATGAAACACGCTGCAACAAACTGAAAGTGGTTGGGCAAGAAAAGGGTCGGACAGGAAAAAAAAAGGGACGAAAGTGAAGTCTGGGAATCACGAATCGAGGTTATTGATTGCGAGGAACGAGACGGTGGCGGTAGCGGCGGCGTCTTCATCATTTGCAGGCGAAACAGTGAAAGAATTGCCGGCTCCGGAGGTATTTTTAGCGACACGCGCGTGCCGCTCGGCGCGATTTGTCACGATTGTTGAAAAATGTCGCATTTTTGATTCCGGGGCCTTACATATCGCTTCGCATATCAAATCTCACCTCCGAACAAAAGGAGTCGCTGCAACATTGATCAAACTGTAAGGAGGCGGTCGAAGTTCTTGTTATTATTTCAACAATAATATCTCTTTGTAAATAAAAAGATCATTTTTGTTTTTTTCAATTCGTACTCATTTGTGTTTGTTGCAAGTAACTGATGTTGCTGTCCGGGGGTTAGACGTGCGGACTGGAAAAAGAACCGAGTCACTGCGGATGGACTTTTGGGAAATCGTCTACTAACCTGGAGCTTCGAAGGTGCTTGAAAGCGTGAATGGGGGATTCAAAGTGATGAATGTCAATGTCGGGTTGGTTGAAAAATGACGGTTTGATGATGTGAGACAAGAACCTCTGTTTCTGGTCGAAAAAACTGCGTCGATGTGCGGCCGGGCGTTGCTGCTGGGTTGAAAATCGTGGCGGAGGAAAAAGTTGAATTGTTGAACAAAACGGGACGAGGAGTTGACAGGTGGGCCTGTTAGTCGGCCCAGTGCCGAGCGGTGTGGCTTTTCTTAAGGAGCTTCCTGATGATTTCGCACAGTGACGAGTAACACGCAACACGTTATAATTTCGCCGGGTTAGACAGCTATCCACGAGAGTCCGCGACCAACTGAACTCAACTCAGCGCTCAACCAAAAGCCGACGGCCGCTCAGCAGCCGAAATCGCCCGACCGAACACGAGATCAGGCAGCTTCTCAGTTGCCTCACACGCAAGCGCAAATTAATCACCTGCACTGCACATGCTCGGACACTTTTTATTCTCCAGTTATTATTTCGCGGCTTGTTGAAACTGGTAAACAATAAAAAAAATCCAAAACCATGCTGTCAGAAAAAAGTGTCGTTGAAAGGGGGACGATCTTGATGAAAGCGGAACCTTTTGTTTACATCCTGAGGGAAAAGTACCAGTCGACCCGGTGTGATTTTTGTTTAAGGTAAAAAGGTTATGAGAAAAGCGCACAATCAAAAGCACAACAATAAGTTTGAGAATAATAATGGAGTTGTAAATTGTTAGGTTTTTTTTTCTCGTTTTGTTGTGTTGTTATAATTTGATTGTTTATTCTAGTAATGAGGGAGAGATGCACAAGTGTACAGGTTGTCAGTACGTTTATTATTGTAACCGTTATTGTCAGAAAAATGCTTGGAAAATACATAAATCTGAATGTAAAAACATGAAGAGATGTCAGCCGCTTACTTTGCCCGACACAGCCAGATTGATTGCCAGGATAATCATCAAATTAAGGGATGGGCTGGGCTCAGAAAAAGGATACTATTTGATCGATAGATATCGTACTTTTAACGATCTCATGACACGTAAGTTTTCTTTATATGAACAACGTTTAATTATCATTAACATCAAGTACTTTTCATTTTGATTGTCTGTGTTTTTTTAGATTCCGAGGAAATAAAACGCAACTCGAAGAAGATGGAGCATGTTTTTTCGTTAAAATTTGTTCTTGATGATTTCTTCGGGGATGAGACACAGGTTCCAGATGTGGAGGATCTGTTGAATATTTATGGTCGGGTAAATACCAACGCTTTTCACATATCCCACAATATCGAGAACATAGCTGTAGGTATTTATTTAGGTCCATCTGTGCTGGACCACAGTTGCTCACCAAATGCAATCGTTACTTTTCAAGGTACAATGAACCTTTTTCATTTTCTGTTTCATTCCATTTCTATTTTATTGTGACAAATTTATAAAACTCGTTACTCTTGCAGGTACAACACTTTTTGTACGATCGTTAGAAGATTTTCCTGAATGTGATTATTCAAAGGTGAGATATAAGTGCTTGACGATCAACTTTAAAATTACACACAATAGCTGATGGATTCTTAAACATTTTAGATTAGAATATCATACATCGATATGTTACAATCAAATGAATCACGAAAGAAAGAGTTGGAGGACACATACAATTTTACTTGTAATTGTGAAAAATGTCAGCAACCAGATTTGAGATCAAATGCCATGGCGTGCCCCAATTTGAGTTGTAAAAATTATTGCAGTTTTGAAGAGGATGAATGTTCAGAGTGCGGGCAAAAGTTGACCCCGAACTTCAAGTCACGGTTTTTAGAAACCGTTCAATTCACAGATTCCAAAATGTCAGAGATCAAAGAAACGAATGGTAATTGCAGCAAATTATTTCTATTTTCATGTTTCGTCTTCAGTTGCTTTAAAATTCAATGTTTTTTTGTAGATATGAAACTAATTGAAGAGTGCCTAGAGATGCAAAAGGGTGTCTTGCATGACTTGAATATCCGACGAATAAAAACCCTGGGCTCCGGGATGGAAGTTGCAATCAATCTAGGTTTGTGGGATAAAGCCTTGGCGATGTCCCCGAAATTAATAGCCGGTTATTTGTGAGTAACAATTTTGTAACTACGCTCTACTTCTAAGCATAAAAATGTTTTTAACTGTGATCGTTATTTTTTCCAGGGAATATTACACAAAATACCACAACGTAACGATCGATTTGTACCTCACAACAGCTAAACTTTTATTATACATGGAAAAGTATCACGAAGCGGACAAGGCCTTGAGGGAAATCAAACCTGTGATGGAAATAACACATGGAGATGAGCATCCTTATACGAGAACACTAAATTCTATGTTGATGGATTGCAATTTTGCTAAATTTGGATTAAAATCTTACATCGAAGGAAGTGACGATTCATCAACAAATGCATTTTAAATATTACAATTGACTGTGACTTTACAATTATAATTAAATCAGAAAATTTGATAAATCTTGTAAATAATCTTGTAAATAAAATAATTGTTTTATTCTTCAATTGGTTAGAACATTGTCAATTTGAACAATTTTATTTTTAAATAAGTTTCCATTTTAAATTTTAGTTGTAAACATTTGAATTTCAAATCCTGCATGTTACCAACCTAAAAGTCTTATTGACATAAGCCACGTGGTACCAACATCCAACTAAAATATTGAAGAGAAAACAGCTGTCGCAATTTGACAGCTGACAGCTAAGCTCTTTTTAATTCTCTCAGGCTTGACAGAGAACGAAATATGTGACGTTCGGTGACAGCGCACTGACAACAACATAGTCCTGCTGTCAGTTAGGAATATCACAATGCCCAATTGGGAATAACTCTGTCGCTGCGAAAGTGAGCTAATCTACATTATTGTTCTAAATAAAAAATATACTTGGATAAACTATAATTGATCCGAAAATCATTTATTCTCATTTTCCGAGTCATTAACTTATTTTTATTATTAATGAATTGACAGTTTTGTGAACCATTAAAAATTGGTGATTAAACTTAACCTTGCTTAAATTTTTATTTCAAATTTATTTTTAAAACTTTTTTGTAAGTCTCGTATTAGAAAATTAAAATATTATTCCATTGTAGGTAAACATTTTATATCTGAATTAGAAATAAGAATCAAGGACAATCCAGAAAGATGTTATCCGCGTTCAAAAGGCTGGCTGGCAAGTCAGAGACGGCTAACAACAATGTTTCCCCAAGACCCGCACACCAGTCGATGCCGACAAACCTGCAGAGAAAATTTGCCAAAGGAGTACAATATAACAGTAAGAATACCATTTAGTCAAGATCACTCTCGATTAATTTTAAAACAATTGAATACATAAAGTAGTTGCAGTAATTAACAAAAAGGACGCAGATACCTTTTTAATTAATAACGAAAATGTCATTTTTTTTTTAGTGAAAATAATCATAAAAGGAGACAGGAATGTAGGAAAAACGTGTCTCTTTCATCGTCTGCAAGGTCAAAAGTTCGTCGAGGAGTACATCCCAACGGAAGAGATCCAAGTGGCAAGTATCCAGTGGAATTACAAGGCAACCGACGACGTGGTGAAGGTGGAGGTGTGGGATGTCGTGGACAGAGGAAGAAGAAGAAGAAAGATGGATGGACTGAAGATGGACAATGCGCAGTCCACGGAGAACGTCGTAGAGGAACCGGCATTGGACGCCGAGTTTCTTGATGTTTACAAGGGCACGAACGGGGTCATCGTGATGATGGACATCACAAAAACGTGGACCTTCGAGTACGTGCAGAGGGAGCTTCCGAAAATTCCCAGCCATATTCCTGTCATTGTTTTGGGCAACCACTGTGATATGTCTCATCATCGAACCGTCACCGCGGATCATATTACTTTTTTCATTGATTCCTTGGGAGGCAGATTAGCTCAAGTAATTTTCTTCTTTTTTAACAGACCGTGAAAATGATTCAGTTTGAATTTGTGGCATACTGAATTATGAACAACATTTTAGGTGAGGTACGCAGAATCCTCGATGAGGAATGGATTTGGGCTAAAATTGTTGCACAAATTTTTCAATCTTCCATTTCTTCAACTGCAACGAGAAACATTATTAAAGCAGCTAGAAACGAACGAAGGGGAGACGCAACTAACGATCCAGGAATTGGATCTCTTCCAAGAGAGCGACGACGCGGATTACAATAAATTTTTGGACAATCTTGTAAATAAGCGAAGAGCCGTTGCTGATTCTGTCTCGGCCACTTACGCAGTTCCTAACATCACTCCGTCCATGAGCAGTCAGCGAATCGCACCTGTGAACAAGTTTGTTTTATTTCTTACTTGTTTCCTTTTGATTGGAAAGTGAATACATTTAATTGGAGATTTTTTTATTTCCAGTTTAAATAACACAGCACCTGAGATCCGAAGATCAGTCTCGCTTTCGGGCCCGATAGGGGGTGGAACTCCGATCCCTGTAAAAAATGCAGACTTTAGAAATAACACGAAAAAGGAACCACCAAAATCGGAAGATCAATATTCCCGACAACAAAATAACTGTCCAGCCCCGGTGGAAAATAACTTGGTGAATCAAAGGGATTCTACTGGACCGCCGCAACAGTCACAGTCATTTATGTCAAAACTTTTTGGTAATAAAAATGAGGAAGAAACGTCCAGTTTAACTAACGTCGTGACAAACTCCGGTTTGCCCTTGACCAGCGTTGAAGATTTCGTTCCAGACGATGGGATGCTGGACAAATCGTTCCTCGATGATGGCAAAGATGCGGAAAAATCAAATTCGCAACATGATCAAATCGAATCCGACAGGTATTTCCATCTATTTATCAATCAGAAACGATTATTATCGTTGTTTAAATAAAATACGTTAATTATTTAATCAAAGATAATTACAATGAAATCTCATTTTAGTGATACAGAAACAGCAAATCCACTAGTGGCGGGTTTCGAAGACGATATATCATCGAGCGAGGAAACGCCTGCTCCAGTACAAGTCAAGTTGTCTGAAAATCCTCTGAGCAAGCAGAGGCACAGCAAACGCGATTCAACCGTTAACATGTTTGAAAGTATGCAGATAACGAAAAAAGATTCTGCCTCCTCGATCGAACAGACTACTGAAAACTTTGATGCCAACAATGACCAGAACGATGTTAATTCTGATGTGTTTAACAACTGGCTGGGACAAAATTCAAAGTGGAGGCAAAGTCCTGAGGGTGGCGAGGATGTGCACAACACATCGAGGAAAGATAAAGCTGAATTAAGCGACCGAGATCTTGATAATAGCGTCACCAGCTCGAATGCCAATTTGGATTTGCTTGACGGTTCGAACGGTAGGCAGATGAGCTCGGGTAACAGCAGTCCAGTGATGAAAGAAAAGAAGAAACATAAAGAAAAGGTAATTTCTCTGTCCAGAATTAATTGTTTCTAACAAAATATAAATCTTGATTTAAATGTTTTGGAAAGTGTGAGTTATTAAATATCTTGTTAATTTTTCAGAGCGAAGATAAGGAAAAGAAGAAGAAAAAGAAATCGAAAGATAAAGACCATGACAAATCAGAAAAGTCTGAAAAAAGGAAGAAACGTTCATCTCATCGTCACTCACGTAAGGAAAATCGTGACCGAGACGAGCTCGAGGAATTCTTAAATGGACCGCCAACGAGAATCGATGTGGATGTCGCATACGAAGCTATTTAATTTAGGCTCGATGAAATTAATGCTCTTTAATCTAAGTCCGTTCGTATTTCCGACGAAGAAACTGTATTCAAAAATCTCATTTTTAGCGTAAGGATTTTTTCAAAGCTTGAGAATGTCTCATGAAAAGATACGGTGAAATTGCATTTACAGGAGATTCAAAAATGTCCATTTAATCGTTTTTATTATTTATTTTGAACTCATATTTTGTAAGCTTCTCTAATTTGTATGATTTTTTATGGATAAGTGTTGCCGCTGGAAAAAGGTGTATATGCGATTTACAAAGTGTACTGTTATATTTATCTCTTGACAATTCTATATCATTGTAATGTTATACCTTCATGCTAATAAATGTTAATTAACGACTTTTCCAAAACTGTGAAAGGCATTAAAATCAGGCGATATCCAAACTCCGCTGAATAGATAAAATGCTACAAATCTCCAATTAAAAAGCAGGGTAAACTCGATAAACATTTTATCAGACTTATCTTTGGATTATTCTTAAAATTTATTTGATAGTATTCAATTGTCAATTTTTTTCAGTTGACAAATTCGGTAAAACTTCTAAATTTATGAACTTTCATGTTAATATTAGGACAGGTGCGATTATAACAAAAGTAAAGCGCATAAATAAATACAAAATGTACAATTCATGACTCAAACGAAAAATGCCTATTGCTTATTAAAGTAAACCGATCGACAGATCGATTGATAAACCGTTCGTAGATTAATTTCCACATAAAACTATGATTGTTTTTGAGCAATTGCTTATATTTACAATCTACAAGGGTTTTAACTTTGATCATTCGATTTCTTTCAGTCAACTTCTACTTATATGATACAAAATCAAAGATTCCACAAGTACTTTTTATCCTAGATAGAAAAATTGTGTACGTAAAATCTGTTGGATGAATAAAGCTAATAATTTTTTTGTAATTTCGTTTTACCTTTCGAAGAGTTGACCAGATCATAAACTATGATTTTCTATAGAAAATGGGAAGTGATATTTACAAAAATCTTTAGGCGAATTTCATGGACTGAATTATTTGAATTGTTGGGAAGTGTTAAAAAGACTGCCGCTCTGTTTACTCGCTGTTCTGGACGGCGCGAAACCAAGAACTTTTTGAATGTTCTGTAAAAAATGACAAGAATTAAATTAATTTTAATTATTTAGATGATAGATAATTGAATTGTTAATAAAAGTTACCTGTCTGATGCTCATTGTACACAAAATGTAAAGGAAAATGAACGAGCACTCCGTGTAGTCATCCCCAGACAAATTTCTATGTGACAAGCTCTGGATCCAACTTATTGGTACAAAAGGCAACCTGGCAACCACTCTTCCGTCAAAAATACTATTGAACATGCTAAGCAGAGCCGTGAAGGCAAACCCAATAGCAAGCATCGACTTCATCTTGACAAATGACAGATCTCTGTTATTATTTTTCAGCCTCTCTTCCTCGCGTTCAATCTTCTTTTTTTGTTGCTTATCCAAGGAATCTCCATGGGCTTCTTTTCTTTTCTCCACTAAAAATGTTTCAATCGACTTAATGTAAATTGATGACTAACAAAATCATAAGAACAACTTAAAATACTAAGAACAAAGTTAGAGGTTACATTTTTTGCTCTGCTTTTCAACTTCGGCTTTCAACTTTTGATATTTTTCTGTTCTGTAGACCATCAGCCACGTTAACCCTGTAAATAATCAGGTCAATAAGTACACACGTCGATGAAGTACACGAGGATTGAAAAACTGATAGAACTGAAATCGTGCCACTTGCCTTCTCCCAGCAGAGCTGTGCAGACACTGATGAAAACAATTAGGATCGTATCGGCCCACATTTTGAAGAATTATTATTCTCAATGAACATTCAATTTTTACCAGCTGCTCGTTTCAGGATAAACAATTTCCGACGTAAGAAACAGTGAGAAAAACAGAAAAACCGACTGACACATCATATTACACGACAGTGACCAGACAGTTGCCGAATCCAGTGTTGCCAACTGATGAGAACTGTTGTGTTGCCAACATAACCATGACGCGGGAATTTCGAACTGTTTTCATCTTGCTGAAATTTTTGACATGACAAATGAAAATCATCAGTTAGACTAAGTTATTCAGCATCAAAATCAACAAAAACAATGGATTTATTTTGATAATATCTAAATTTGCAGTTCAAATTAACGGATACAATAGTTTGGATTGAGGTTTTTTAATCAAAAACTATGTTTCTCACTTTTGCATTCTGTTTCCTCATGATGGGGGTGCGTTTTTTGAACATTCAATTTTGAACTTTTTCTAACCATAAAATTTCATAATGATTCAATTTTTATTTTTACTTCTGAATTGTTTAGTTGTACTATGGATTCTTTAAACAAAACAAAGAAAAATTGAAATCTTCATTAGAGATTAAGAAGCGGTCTAAGGCTGTCAGAAGTGCAACTTCAATAGATTCCATTGACATTGAACTCAATCGACGTGCAAGGAGAAGACACAGGAGCTCAAAAAAACATGAGGTTCAAATATAAAAATACAACATATAACTTAAATTTGTCTGTAATCATTGTTTAGTTTCAAAAGAAACTTATAAATAACGAAAAATCTTAAAAATTGTTACAATAAAAAGTACTTGGCTTTGTAGAATGAATTTTTATTGATTAAATGTATATGACAAATAGTAATTCCAAAAAGTTGTAGGTATCGGATGAAATAAATAATACAAATGATCGTTGTATAAAAATTCACAAATAACAATCAAACAAGTGTCAAAGAATAGAGCTATAGATTTAACGATGTTCGATGTTGCTTCCTGCAAAGAAGCTCACGCTTCGTCAACTGAATTTGCTCGTTTCAAGTTTATAAAGCACCACGATTTTTTTAGTGAATTGCAATTGTAATACAACCTACGGAAAAACGATGTAGGAACTAAAAATGTATGAATATTTTTTATTACCAGACAGAAAATAATTGCCTTAAAGTGATTTACAGATACTCTTTTTTGGACAATTATTTGACAACTCATGTCAGATTGTTAATTAAAAGGCGTCTGTTTACTGAACGAATATCAGAATTTTCATGTATATTTAAAGCGTGAAAGGATGTTATTAATCGTGGTTACAATGTCGAGAAAACATTTAATTGTACATCACGAAGAAACTTGCTTTGTTTTTTTTTTAATTCATTCACACATTTTTTTTAAATCAGTTTTCGTCGTTGGATATAATATAACTGCGTAAGCTATACACTAAATGCGACAAAAATTGTCGTACAAAGACGAGCAGCGTCATGGTTTTAATTTTAACCTTGTAATTCAGAAGCATTTAATGGGTACGTAAAAAAAATCTTTTTCTAGCAATATTGATCGTAACTTTGCAACTTTTAACGTCCATGATTTTGTATATTATAACAATCAAAGAGTCAAAAATAATTATTCACTAATTTTCATTGGATTAAAGTTCGATGAATCATTCTTACAGAAATGAATATATATCATACAAAAAATAAAAAAACAAATACTCTGAGGAGAAAAATATGTATCAAACGCAAAATAGACAATCTATAAATGATAAACGATCAAAAGTAAAATAACTAAAACGGTGTTTCTCATTGCTGACCATCTGAGGAACAGACATTCGAAAATGCTTCTTGGCGTTCACTTAATAAACGACGTTACAATTGAACCTAAATGTACAGTAGATATCACAATCAATATATACGAAACATTTGAGAAATAATACGACTAGAGTTGCCATCGAAACTTTGTGTAAAAATCAGTGATTCTGCGCAAAGCCAGTGCAGCTCTTTAGGTTGATACCTTCGCATATCCTTCTTTCTTTTAAATAAAAATTTTACATATCACCCGCCTTGGAATGTACTTTTCATCAACTTTTGACTTTTGTATGCAAACCAAGAAAGCTGTTATGCAAAACGTTGACATTAAACAAACTTTAGTCGCAAAATGTTATCCTGCTTATTGATTCGTCTGAGCTTCGGCGAGAATTAGATCTGATTTAGGCATCTCAGGAATGGGTTCGCGCCAGTACGCGAAGTTGCTGAATTCCTCGGCTGCATCCTCGCGAAGGGCCGGGAATAAATGATCAACTATGTAACTCATATTTGAGTATCTGAAAAAAAGAAACACCTCTTTGGAATCGGAAATTGACGACTTGATTTGAATCAAACTTTTTTGTATGATTAAAAGCTATAATTTATATGTCATTAAAATGTGTTTAAAAAATATTTTAAACAATACCAATCATTTTTATTGACGATAGAATATGTTAGTTGACGAATAATGAAATGAGATTCAAGTAGTGTTGTATTTTGCTGGTGCTGGTTGAAATTTGTAAAAGTGGAATAGAAATTGTTATCCTATCTTTTCAATCAGTGAATAATAACTCGAATGCATGCCAAAAAAATTATTTTACATAAATTAAAACATAGGTAAAGAAAGAAAATAATAAACAGAATGCAAAATCGAGAATTAAACTATTATGATAAAACCTAATCAAAGTGCATTACAATTAAGTGCTTACCCGATAAATCATAAGATTGTTGAATAAGTTTTGTAGAAGAGCCACAACCAAATAATTTAAAATTATAAAATTTCAACGTTTGTAAAAAAAGTAACAGCTAACAAAACTGAACTGTGAATACTAAAAGGAATTACTAAAAAATTATTTACAATTGTTCTAAGATAAATCTTTTCTAGATGAGTATATACTTTTTGTCATGATTATTTCCTAACTGAATCTATCACAAACTTAACAGTTTTAAAAATATGCTTTCCTATAATACAGTTATAAAATTTCAAACGTATTTTTATCTTTAAAAATCTAAATTATAAAAAAATATAAAATAAACACGGTCCTAATACTTTGTCTAGCAAGATGTTTGGACAATATCTTACTAGTCATGTTTGATCAATTTGTCAAATTATCAAATAGTTTTGCAATATTTGAGTCAACTAGCAATAGCTATGGCCGTGCTGGCGTCGGACGAATGTTTGCCAAGTGGTGGGAACAACTCATTGACGATATCGCTCTGACATGCGTAGCTGCAATCATACAAATAACCCGCCCATCAAAAAAACTAGCAGACTTAGCTCGTTTTTGCCAAAAAGCCTGGGAATCGTGCCAAAGGGAAATACTTTGTTTATGAATTGGTCGAATAATAGAAGATGTCTCAGATCATTCAAATTACTTCACCAGATCAACAATCAACATTTTTACACTCATCGCAATCTTATTGTGAAATTCATATTCAAATTTTACAAACACAACGTCATCCATGCAAAATCAATAGGTCCCAAAAAACAAGTTCATGCTTTATCAATTGAAGAACATGCTTGAACTGTTAAGAGAATCAGTCTTGTATATTTTAAAATTGTGCTGAAGAAATTGAAAACATTAAGTGATGAGAATTTTAAAACTTATACATTAGTGAGAAAGCGGAATTAATAGATTCGTTCAAGTAATTATTGAAGCAATCCCTCAGAAGGATTCAATATGATATCGTTATTTTACTTACGAAGATTGGAATGTTTGGGTAAGTTCATGTTTCAGTTCGCCGCGATGATTGATTGTAAATATTCGCATGATAGGGATTCCTACAGCCCGATATGCCCACACGTCCTGTAAAGTAAAAAAAATCAGTGAATGATATAAAAATTACATAACGATTGAAAGAGATAGATTGTGTCTAAACTTCTTATTACATTGATACGATTTCCATAGCCAGCATAGAAAGGTTTTGATCCCTCAGGGAAGAGAGCCTGGATATCACTTAGGCAGCTGATTTTGAATTCTTCCGGCTTCTTCTCGATGACCTCACGATGGAACGCGGAAATGAGACTGGTAGGATTGAGCAAAAGTGGGCCCTCAGGCAGGGAGAGGTCGCCTTGTCTGATACTTTTGAGGTACTCGCGGGTGACCCGGGCTTGGCCTATGGCACGCGCTGATAAGTACAACAATTTGTAACCGTTGTTCTTGATTTTGGTGAACAGTTGTGCGACCCCGGACTGAGCCCAGTCTTTACCAACGATTGGTAGGATATGTCCGAGAACATCTGACTTGGTTATTGTACCGTCAATGTCTGATATTACAACCTTGTCATCCCAGCGCCATCTGTAAATGTGACACTTGCACCTGGTTGTTCCTTGATAAGCTGTTGTTACGCTAAAAACTACTTCGTTGGCTCCTTCATCCAAGTCCAAGCTGGCCTGAAATAATAAAAACCAGTCTTAACAATCGATCTCGCATATTATACTGTTTTTTTCATCCAGCTTTTACATTCTTACAATTTGTTCAGATGACAGCCGGAGCGTTTTTCTGTACTTTTCTATAGGCTCATAGTAGGGTCGTCTTTCGATTGGGATTTTCATGCCGTGCTTTGTATTGAGATTGCTATCAGAATCCTCACTGCCGCTGTAACCCTCTCCATCAGCTTGATCGACGTCTTTATCAGTCTTGAGAACTTCATCTTCAGCTGAACTCGGAAAACTTTGCAAAGTTTCCGTGACTTCGGATGCAGTGTTCACTTCCTCAACCGTGACCATGACTTGTTCTGTTGTAACATTGTCACTCTTCTCTTCCCTAAAACATTTGATACATTTCATATAACTCAACTCTTTGATTAAACTTGAAATATAAGTATTAAATCAATTTGACTCTGATACTCACGAGATCGGTATATTTTCTTCAACAGGTTCAACTTCTTTGACTTCAATCGACGGCTCCACTATCGGTTCTCCAGAGCCATCTGAAAAGACAGAGATGATATTGTTATAATGAGTTTTATGATAATAAATCTATAATTTTATCATGTTCACGATTCTTCGAAGCCAATTATTTTTTTCATAAATTTTGAATCCACTGATTTTAATTTCATGTTTTGATGAAATGTCGTACCAGTTACAGTCTGTGGTTTTTTTGATGGCTGACTAGATCGCCTCCAAGAGAACCAGGAACTGTAGCTTCTGCTTTCATTCTTCTCATCGTTTGGTTCCTTTTTCGCGAGGTGAACCAACGATTGCATGTAATGAGCGCACAAATCATTAACCGCGCAGTCAGGCAAGTTGCGTTGGAACACCATCAGAGTCATCACAATGGGACATGCAGTCGCCCAGTTGTAGAACTTTCCGTTTATCTTAACTACCAAGTTAGGATTCTCAAAGATTTTAGGGTCCGAGCAAACGTCATCAAAGCCGAGCAAATTGCGAGTGAACGCCTCTTCGGTAGGACCGTTCTCTGAATCAAGACCTCCGCACAATGAGATATTGATATCGATATTGTTGTCATAGAGAACGTGTTTTGGCTCTTCGAAGTCGCTATCTAATGACTTTGGGCCTCCGATGGCGCCGTCTACACTATTGGGGCTTTGAGGCAGACTAGGCCCATTGCCGGATTCAGTGTCTTCTTCATCAACTAATTTTACGTCTAGATAGGGGGAAAAAGTCACAATCATTAATGGGGCTTGCAGCGGTTAAAGATCAGAAACGAGAATATCTTGTAAACTGATTATTGTATTAATAACAATCACGATTTATCTAATCAACCACCAAACCATAAAATTATAGCTCCCAAACCACAAAATTATAAAAATTTTGATTTCAGTTTTAGTATACTTGTAGTTATAATAATAATAATAAATTTTGTCATTTAAAGCCAAATGAGAGTGTGAAGATGAGTCGTGAAGTGAAACAGGTCAAGCGCAGGCGCAAGTACCTTTGATTACGTTTGTACCACGATGAGATGAGGGAAAGTACAATGCCGCAACCTCTGGATCAAGTTCTTCGGCATTTAGGTCGCTGAGGTAGATTCCCTCGGACTCTGGGTTATGTCGCACTCGTGAAGTTTTCTTCATGAAGGAGAACATACCACTGAGCATCGACCTACGTGCTTCCGCTATTCCAAATGCAAAATAAAGCAGGCGCTTATGTTAGTTGAAAAGATAATGATGAAGTAACTGAATCTGTCCATTTTGAACAATTTTGCTGCTTGAGTTTTAATCTCGAATAGGCATTCTCGAATTTGTCTTAGTTTATACTCTGGTTTCCTTTTTTTTCTTTACGATACTTACGATCATTAGGAGTCGAAGCTGACGGTTTGATAACGGAATTCTTGTGCGATGCATGTGCAGATTCTGGCGGAGGACTTGGTAGTTCACCCCAGCGCCAGCTCTGCTGAAGACTCTTGTTATCATCGAGATCTGCATCTCCCTGTGCGATTTTGCGCGTCTCAAATTCAGTATCCGATTGTACTGGGGAGCATGGCCTAGAATCCCGGTTCCTTTTAAGGATGAAAATGAAACAAAAACGTTACAACCACAAATGCTAAATACAAAATGAATTATAAAAGTGTGTGACGAGGTTTCATAACAATCCAAAGTCACCTTGTTAGCTATTGAAGTGCACTAAAAAAATTTGATCTCCAAACAAAAAGATAAGCTGTAATATAATGGACATTTAACATGGTTGCAAAAAAATGATGACATTTGATATCATTAATAGGTATAATTATTTTCAACTTGATCAAATAAGTATGTCATAAACTCAATTTATGTAAAGTGATTGACATGACTCGACCAGAGATACAATTGAAAGAAAACAATAAGAAGAAAAGACAAAACAGTTTCAAATTGAAAACACTGCTTCATTTCATTCGACTAATTATAGAGTGCATTCCCGTGAACTAACAGATAATAATTTCATTCCAAAGAAATAATTGCTACGCAAAAAAGATGACACAGTAATACTCTGGCTGTCACATTTTTGCACAACTTGAGAAGTAAACTCACTTCGTGACTTCGGTGTCACTGAAAAAGTGGAAATCTGTTTCTGGATGTAGTGACGTCGGTTCACTGAACGTTGAAAAACCTATCTCGTCAGGGTTCGTTGGTGCAT
Organism: Trissolcus japonicus; assembly: GCA_030522925.1. NCBI lineage: Eukaryota > Metazoa > Arthropoda > Insecta > Hymenoptera > Scelionidae > Trissolcus > Trissolcus japonicus. The sequence goes on along the minus strand of JAPYZS010000238.1, from coordinate 26,566 downwards.
CAACTTCTGCAACTGGACTCGGACCCTTTATGTTCTGAGATGAAAAGAAAAAGACCGTTTAATAAACAAAACTCTCCTACAATTCGTACAAGTCATGTTTAAACAATTTCCAAACAAATCAAGTGATAAAACTTACAAGTTCACACTGCACTTCATTAGTAGCAGCAGATTCACTCTCACTAACTTCAGTCTGACTGCTGCTTCCATTGCTGGTTTTTCTATTCGATCCTTTCTTCTTCATCACACTCTTCTTCCTCCTCTTCCTTTTAGTATTTTTATTAACATCCTCCACAACTTCCTCTTTGGAAGCTTTTCGGCTACCGTTGCCTTCATCACTCGACTTACTTCTATTCGCCGAATCTTCATTGATCGGCCGAAAATCATTCTTGACAACGCTTATCTTACGAATTCTGTCTGCCGATGTGACTGCGACAAATGACTTTGCTGTCGGCTTTAATTCCTCGCCTACGTTGTCCATATCGAATATTTCCTCGGTATCTTCTTCAACTAAAATGAAATCAAACATTAAAATATCTCAAATGTCTCTACTTTTTGAGCTTTCTGAATAAAAAAAATCATAAATTTTTACTTTTGGTACCTTTTCTTTCATCTCCTTTGTTCTTCCAATTAGAAGTGAGCAAAGCTTCTTCGAATTTTTGCCTCTGCTCTGCAGGGAGCTCGGGGAAGTTCTCTTTGAAGAGTTTCTCTTTGTCTTCGGTTTTCAGCGCGGTATACTGTTCTCGGATCATCTGCTGCTTTTGAGCAGTAGATATTTTTCCATAGCACTCCTTGAAAATTTTATCGCGTTCTTCTGTGGTAAGCGAAGCGATTTGCAGCCATTTCTCTCGGTGTTCGACCGGTAGGTCGGAAAAGTGCTCCGCGAGGAACTTTTCTCGCTGATTCTCAGGTAGCGCCGACATCTGCGCCCACTTTTCGTTCTCAATTGATAAGACCGAATCCCTAAGTATTTTTTCATGTTGCTCTTGAGGTAGTTCGGAGAGGAGATTAAAGTGACTATAAAACAAACAAATTAATTAATTTAATTTAAAGATATAAGAATTCTTTAGTCAATGTTTTATCATCTTTTATTTAAACATTTTTTTCATCTTCATAATGAAAACCGATTGTCAAGTTCAATTCACCTGCTGGGAGGAAAGCAGCTCTCATTTGGAATCGGAGAACATGCTAAATGCGGCGGAATTTCAGCTTCACTTGGTGAACCACTGCTGTAGACTTCTTCAACAAAGAAAGCTTCTCCGGAATCGCCAAGTTTCATGTGAATCTGACGTGGTTCGCCATTAATTTCAATGTCCACCTAAAGAAAGCCATACAAAATTAAGTAAACAAAATATTAGAATTAATATGTAAATTCATCAATTTTAAATCGGTCATTGAATAAATGGGCTTCGTTTCGATTATTCTGAATGAGCTAACGCAATTCCCTGTCCAAAAATATCTCGGATCGATTTTATGACGATCGCGTACTTAAAATACGTTATAACGTATACAGTGAAAATAATCCTCTTTAAGTTTGTGCGGTTTCTTGGATGCATTCAATCTTATACGTCATCATTAATATTTTATTTAAAAATTTCGAACATTAAAAAATGCCGCAAATAAAAAGAAACAAAAAAAAAAGAAGAAATGAAATCAGTGTAGTTGACATTATGAAATTGATAGTCAAGTTGAACTTTGGCATTGTCAGCCAATTTGAGAAAAAAATAAAATTATGTAACCAATTCACGACCAATCAATGAGCCAAAATAAGTATTCAATCGAAAAGCACAACCCAAAATCAAATGTCATTTAAATTGACTTTTCAATTTAAAAGGTGTTCTTTTATTATTGGCAAGATTTTTTTAACGAAAAACGAAAACAACTAAAATTTTCCGAAACGACTTTTAATTGAATCACGATCTGGAAAAAATGAGGGGAAAAAAAAGATTTGTGGAATTCCAGTTATGACTCAAAATCAAACTTTGAAGCGTGAAATGGCAGATATTTTACAACAGGTAATAGCAACCACTCGGCCACTAATTTTCGTCTGAAACTTGTCAAATGTTTATCGCTGAATCTAATGGCTGCCCGTTTTTTTTGTCGCATTTCAGTTTAAATTTATCAATAAGCAAACTTGTTTTGTTTGGTTCCAGATAGTCCATAATTTATATAAATGATATAATGGAGTCAAAGGAAAATAAAACACTTAATGAATCAGCCCGTTGATTAAATTACACCCAACCGACCGTTGTCCGAAACTATTATTGAAAAAGATTATAACTAATGATTCGAATTTTCAAACTTTCCTTAATAGCTAATTATCATTTTATTTATAAAATACCGAATTATTGACGTAATTTATAAAATTCATTAATTCATTCAATTCGTTCACCGAATTGCGATCGAATTTTGTTATACAAAACCATATCTCCAATAAAAGCGGTCCCCTTCGTGAATAAATACACGAAAGCATCAACTATCCAAGGTTGAGATGACCAAGCACCTTTTTCCCCCTGATGAGTAATTAAGAGATGCTCAAAGTGTAACATCAAAACAACAGCAAAATTTATGCTTACTCCATATTATCTCGAATGTTTAAAAATTACCCAACCGTATTACAATCTTATTTTTCTTATCACATTCACAAAGTTAGCGAGCAATCAATATCCAAAATTGTAATTTTCACAAACAAGCAAAAGAAATTGAAATAAAACTTGACAAAATGGTGAATACATCTCGCCGAAATTGGCAAAACGTCAAGATTGACAAAATACTTGTCTCTTCATTCGCCTAATTTGATTATCACAGTCATGCTAACCGTCTATATGACATCGGCGCAAGTGACATCACCGGTTAACAAACAAAGTGCAAAAGTTGACACGAGCTGGGTGATTTGCTATCAGCTTACCACTTTCTCCCTTGACCTGAGAACTCCGAGTTTGCCGAACCGTACGTGGAACGGCGAGCAGGTAAAGGATCCGTCGGCCTGTTCGACGACCACGACGTCGATCGCGCCCGTGAGCGTCGCCGCGTTGATCTCATTGTAGAAGTCACGAAAATTGCTGATGAACTTCCCAATATAGTTCATGCTGTTCATCTTAGTTGCCTTGTTCTGGCGTCGACCAGTAGACTATTGACAGCAGTTCGCTCGGCGTGTGCCGAGATTGATCCAGAACGGCGCTGAGTTTTCGACTTGATAACCGAGTTAGACTGTCATGGCCCGATCGGATGGTTGACAGATCTTCTCGTCGCTCACTGAGTCATCGCGTCTGCGCGCACTGGCAGCGGACGCGGCTGTCAAGGCTCGATAATGCGCGAGCACTGTCGCTTGCTCTCTCTTCTTCTTTGTCCTGCGGGGAACAGTCCAGGCGGCGCCACCGGCGCCCTCTCTCACGTGCTCGACGGTCGATAGTTCGCTCCAACCACGTGACTCGCGCCACAGCTTTGACAGTTGATCTGTAATCAAAATATAAAAAAAAAACACTCGTTCATTTTGTTTGTCAACAGGATTGTTTCAGTTGGTGATACATAACATAAGTAGACACAATTTTATCTCTGAATTTTTCAAGTCTCAGATTAAATGGTTGAGATTGAACGATTGCGAGTGTCAAATATTACAGATAAAATCTTTGTTATTTTTGTTAAACAATGACAGGTGGAATTTAACAATACAGCGCTTAAACAATCGACGGTGGATGCAAACAACAAACGACGATGAACCTACGACATGTCATGAAACCTTCAAAGTAAAGAAGTCAAACAAGTAGTCTCCGATAAGTTGTGTAACCGCGGAGAAAAATTATTCATTATGCATAAACGCTCGTAATCGATGCAAAACTACGGCGAAGCTTTCATTTAGGATTCAAATTATTCTATGCCAGAGTTAAATATTTATCTTGATCCAATTATTTTTTGTTTGTAATGGAAAACTTATAAATTCAGTTTTACCATTTTTTTGACATTTTTATTTTGTCACTCCCTTTCAGGTGGGACGTGAGCAATCATTTTTGTTTGATTAGAAGTGGATAGGTTGAATATGAAACGAGCAAGTTTGCCTAAAACTCAACCATCCTATTTTATGTAACGTGGAGGCCAAGCTAGTAGGATAAAAAAGCGAAATCAATGTTTCGCAAACAGACAAAATGGGCATGATAACATATCGTTTACTATTCCAAAATCAACACGATCAAGCAATGGTCGATGAGTGGCGTGATGCCCCCTCTCTTAAACATTTCATGTCGTACGATCTTTTTCATGGAGATTTCTTTCTCTTCTAAGATGCCATTCACCTTTTCTCTATTATTATTCAATTTAGTTTCAACTTTTTCAGAAAAATAAAACTTTTTTCAAATGAAAAAGTTAAACTGCAAACAATTACGAGATATCTTTGAATAAAAATTTCTATTCGAATATTAAACAAAGTTTATAACAAAATATATAAGGACGAATGTATCAGTTTGTTTTCTAGTAAGTAAATCCAAATAGCATTTTATTGAAAATCTGATATGAGTAATAACTTTGTGAAGACACAACTCTCTTAAGTTGAAAAAGTTGAGTTTCACTTTTCGAAAAGTTATTTTTATGCTTAATATTATAAAATCTAAAACATATAAAATTCAATTAATGTAATACAAAATATACATTTGTATATTAAGATTTGGCTTAGGAAGGATTGGGGGGTTCGATCTGCAGAAATGGTGAAATTAAAATTTCTCTAAAAAGTAATTAGAACTTTTTCATATGACATTTTCAAAGAAACATTTAGGTAAAAGTAAAAAAATAATTTTGGTCTAAAAGACAGGGACGAGTTTTGCTGCTTAATTGACATAAATTTTTGACGTTACCGGGCTTTCTGCCGAGCTTGGCAAAAAGTCAATTATTGAAGCCAATTTGCAGAAAGTAAACATTGATTAATTATTTCGACGGAGTTGATTGATTATTAAGACAATTCCAGTGTCAGATAACAATCAATTAGGATCAAGAGTGCGCGGACAGTAATGGTCTAATGCAATATTTAACACGAAGACAAAATCGTGACAATTGTAAAGCAAATTAGATATGAGTAATATCGCGCGCTTCCTCTCATGCGAGCGATAAAAACAGCAAATATGAACTTTGTTCGGTTATTTTGAAATTCAATTTTGTTCTAATGCTCATATTTTTTATTGTTAGTTTTTACTACTGTTTGAAGTCTACTACTTCCTTCATTTAGGAAACAAAAAATTGATCTGAAATGAAAAAAAATGAGTATCTTTTTTCCAATGCATCTTATGTAGAAAGGAGATTCGAATGGTCAGACACCGGTGACATCATTTGTTATGCAAGAAATGATAAGGAGAGTGTCAAAAGAGAGCCTGAAAAAGCACTGGATATGACGCGGATTGAGTGAAATTCGCAATGACTGGCTGTCGTCCAGAAAAATGTCGTGACCATGCTCTTGGCATTAACCGAAGATTGTACTTCGTCCTGCTATTTCTGTTCAAAAAACGCCCTCGGTATTGTTTTCAGCTTGAATTTAGAATTCACAATAAAATTTCTTTCAAACTCGACGAAATTTGTTCACATGATTATCATTATCAAACATTACATTATATTTTCCGAAGTACCAAACAATAAAAAAAGCTTTTTTTTTGTAACCGATTGTACTAAGAAAAAGCCTATTCAATTTTTAAAATTTGCATGGTATGCAAATGAAATACATGAAATTTGCATTTTTTGCGTTGAGGATAATCAGTGAATTGATAAATGATTGTTTAAACATAAACAATGAAAAAAAACAGTGAAAAAGTGTGTCAAGTCAGAACGAGATCGATTGCAACAAATAAAATTATGTCCTGTGAAAAGTGAAGTCGCGTGTAACACATCTGCGGAAACGCTCGTGAAAGTTTGCAAGGAAAATGATGGGCTTCTACATTTGTGTGAAGTCGGGAAGGCAGGTGAGATCAGCTGTGTTGCATTATACGATGAGCAAAAAAATTCGACTTCGTTTATCATTCCTTGAATTCAATGAGATGACAAACGTTCAACTTTCAATTCAATTTTTTCAAGCAAAAATACTTCCTTCTTTGGTATCTCAAAAGTATCAAAAAAAATAAAAACTGTAGAAACAAAAAATTCAAAATTAATTCGATTTTGGAACCAAATCTCTCATTTGTTAAATAAAAGCGCAAAAAAAAATGCAAAAACTGTAAATTTTCCTGTTTTCAATTTTTTTTTCATTAACATTTTTTAACCTGACGATTAAATTAAGATTAGCTTTTGTTAAACTACAAAACAATGTTGGTAAATAGTAAAAAACAAAATGGCCAGTGCCAATGAGTGCTAAATTTGACCCAACAATGTGAACTAGTTCACAAATAACTATGATAGTAAATGAAATAGTTAATGAAAGGGTAAACAAGTGTATTTACAAAGTTCTTAGATAAACAACCACGCGCCACTTTGAAACTTCATACTTCGCGATGAGTCCGCGTGATAAACAAAAGTCTGCACTTTGTTTACTTCAAATATATATATAATATACGTGCGCTTTGAAAAATTAAGTATGATTCACTGTTCTATTAAAAGGAATTCTATTTTTACTTAATTTGGTTTTATGTATTAAAAAATTAAGATTAAAAAAATATTATTCAAATTAATTATCATCGTATTTTGGAGCACTTAATTTAAAGCTAAAATTAGTTAATCTCAAGTACAGTTTTTTTCAAAATTTCAAACAAAAACCAAAAACCAAAACCGAAAGTTGAACAAAACAGAAGTTTAAAAACTCATTACAAAAACAGGAGTTTAAATGAAATTTCAAAATTTGAAAATGACTGACCTTTGCCAAACAGAGTTCAGTACTTTCGTCTGTGACCTAAGTAGGCGCCAGATGACCACTAACAATTTCAACTTGATTGACCGATCAACAAGTTGAGGGTTGAGTAACTTTATTATGCAATATTAGACCGAGGTCCGGCGACACCTTTCTCTGCGAGTACCGCAGGCACGAGCAGCGTGTTCAAAACTGAACGACCGAACAGCCGCCGTGACCGAGTGACAGGTACACACGCCGTCAGGGAGAAAACCACGCCATGTGTTTTCGTGATCCGCCCGCGCTCATTGGTTAATCAAGATCGCACCAGACGAGCCTCTCCTAAGAGTTTTGAGTATATGAAATGAGGTGACGAAAAAAAAAAACCGAAACGCGTCGTTCTCTTCATGACCTCGTTTAACTCACGCCCCCCTCCCCATTAATTGGCTGTATTTTTCAGTTGAAAGGGACATCACGCCACTTTTAGAATATTAATATTGTCAATTTCTCCAATTTTTTGCCTTTAAATCTCTGTTTTTGTAAATTGTGTAATTTTTATTCCAGATTAACTAAGACTCTTGATTTGTATATATTTTCAATAGTCAATTTTTTAATAAAATATATATGTCATTGTTTGTTACAAACTAAATTTTGGCTAAATTTTAAGTTATTCCTGTGTCTCAAAATCTTAGATATTTTTATTCAAAGTTGGCTAAAATAACAAGCTCTTATCAAAAATCTTGTTTTTTTGTTAAGATCAAACGAGAGATCAATAATCTTTTTGCAATTATAGTAATTTTAGTGATTTTTCATTGATTTTAACATTCGATTATTATTTTAATGTTTTTTGATACTAATTTTATAACAAAAATTTGAAAACAAAAACAACGATAGAGAAAAACTTTTTTTTATTATAAATATACAGCTACCTCAAGTATCTTACTTTATGACATTATATTTCAAAACTTTCAAGTGTCTTACATTAAGACTTTTTTATTGTGTCTTTTCTTAATAGAGATTCGGTACAGTATAAATAATCGAAATTTCCAAATTGAGGAATTAGAAATTCCGTTTCGAGGTCAAAGAGTACCGACTCAGAGCACAAAGCTGCCTCGAATGATTCGTTGATATTCATTTGAATCGCTTTATAGGTGCAATTATGTCGGTCCTTGGTTGAAATGACGGTTACATTCAAGAACTTCGAAACCTTCTTCACGTACTTCCCCCTCTTACAAAAATTTGCGTTATTTGAAATAAATGTATTTGATGAATAATGAATAATTATTAATATTGATAGTTAATTGAATGATATGAGAAATTACGTTTTAAAAAAATAGGAGACGCTTTTTGGGGAAAATACTTAGTCACAGTTATGAAGTAATGCACAGGGCATTGCATTATGCAAAATTTGGCTTTGTTTGCAGTTGAACATTTGCGTGCGTAATACCTCTTGCACGCAATGACTAATAAGCGAGACATTTACGTGAAAATCAAGCTTGATCCTTTTTAGATAAATTTATTAAAGATGCTCAATTAAACGCATTTAATCAGCTTTATTTAATCAGTTTTTTTTGTCTTTAATATTTCATTGAACTTAATGATACACATTTATTTCCCGAATAGATGTAATATAATTATCATAATGTATTTTTTTTTTATTTATATTATTTTATTACTCATCCATTTTTTAGGGAAAAATAAATCTTGTTATCAAAAGAAATCTTTTTTACAGCTTTATGAATCAACGGTGAATTAAAAAAAATCATTAAATAAAATACAAACGGAGGTCGCGAAAAGTATAATACTAGCCGAAAATTTTCCTTTGAAAAGTTTCATTTTTTTTCACCGTATTTTGCAGATAAAAGTTCTGTACTTTGTCTTGGCTGTTGAGCGAGTCATTAGAAGTGCAATTAACCATATAAATATGTTTAATTAAAATTTAAGGTGACACATGCGTAAAGGGGCGTATTTGTAAGATTCCAAACATTAAAATTGTATTTAATTAAAATAAATCAATTTTTCAAATGAATGATATCAAGTCGGTTTTTCATCTCAATAAACAAAAATATTTGTTTATTAATATTCCAGAAATTTTCCAATCAAAAATCATTTCGATAGATAAAAACAACATGAATTTGATACAGTTGAAAGAAAAACAGAAGGAAACAATTATTTTTTGCTGGAATAAAATTTGCATCTCAATGGATGTGTTGACCGGAATGACGTCTCTTTGATGATGACAGTTGTGACGTCAGTGAATGGTAAAAAAAAGAGTTGAAACTAGCTTTGATCGTTGATTTGCAACACGCCTACAACTCTTGAACTGCGATTGGTCGGCGAGTTTCGACGCTGCGTGAAGATAAACAAACAGATATGCTATATTTCGATTAGAAGCGCACTTCCTCGGCGTGTGTGCTTATTTGTCACACCGAGATTATACGCACCGCACAGATTGCACGAGGCGAGTGGACTTTTTCAAAAACAAAAACATCATGTGATATTTTTCGTTGAAATGTGCGCCTTTATCTCGGCTTTTGTTCTGCTTGACTGATAAAATGTTTGCGAACCGACCACACTTTTTCCTGAAAGTCATTGCCTTTGTTGAAAACAATTTTAATTTTTTTTCGCAGACAAAATGAAAAGAAACAATTCAATTTTAAATCGGGCATTTTTCAGCTTGTCAAATTTTGTTCTCATCAATTTTCATTTTTTAATTTAACCATTTTTCATTTTTTAATTCCATCATTTTTCATTTTTCTAATTATCAGAAATACTTGTCGGTGAGGTTTAAAGTGGAGATTAGTAAATAGTCGACAAGTTTTTAACTTTTTATGTTTTTCGTCACAGTTAGTATTAGAGTTAAAAAATATGCTTGATACTATAATACTGTGTACTAATTAAACATTATAGGTTAAATAATTAAATTAAACATTTACTAATGTGTATATATTCTTATGCTATTATTAAATAAACACTGTAAGGTTTTTTGTTACAAGTATTCGCTCTTTTCCAATCCTTGACTTCAAACTTGAGTGTTTGCTTGGTTTGCTTTACTCAGGTTTCTGACATGGCCATTTGCAGATGAAACGTGCATAATAATGAAACGTTCTTTATCATTTTTTTTTCACTTCAGAATGAAAAAAAGTGTTACTTATTATTGCAACAATAGTTCAACTTTTTTCAATTAAAAAAAAGTTTATTAATTTGTATGAAATTGCAATTTTTTATTATTAATATTTACTACTGCAAATCAGGTAAACAACAAATAATGCATCAATGCATAAAGAAAGAAAATCAAAAACCCTTAAATAATATAAACGCAGTCTTTTACATTGCAAAACAAACAGTTTGAAATCAATAAAATAATACCTCAGGAGAAGAAGGAGAGTAAAACGTTAGTTATTATGAGAAGACTCAATTGTGTATGCAAGTAAACAATGAATTATTGCATAACAATTGGGTACGTGTGTTCTGGAAAAGTGCAGTGCGAAAATGTAAACAAAGCGATTGTACACTTACGGGAGCAAGTAGTAATTGGTCTGCAATTTGATTGGCAGTTAAGAGCGTGCACCTGTTTTTTTTGTGGACCCCCGGATTGCAAACACTGACAAAGGATAGCCTTTGATCGCAGCAGACACAGCAGCACTCCGTTACCATGGCAATAGCGAATGCGCTTTGCGACAGATCATGCGCATTTTAAGGTTACGTTTAAAACCTGCAACGGAAAGATGAAATGCTACTAATCAAATAAAATCTACGGTTCAATCGAATACATGATTATTGAAAAAATAAAATTTGTTATAACTTTATGTAAACAATTTAAAAACAACCGCTTTTACATTTTGTTCATCGTTTTGCTGGTAGATGTCACTTCGCAACAGTGTCAACAATATAACCTCACTTTTACAAAAATAAAAATACGGAGCAGAAGGGAGACAAATTTTCGGGAACAATTTTTGAGTGATTTGAAGATGATTTTAATCAATCCATTGCGGTTATTGGGATTTCAAAAGAACGCATTGCAGCCAATAAAAAATGCTCTGCCGATTAAGAATTATTCGAGTGAGTACACATTTAGTCTTTAATCGATATTGTGGTTATGAAATTGCAAATTGATAATGTTTTTGATTTCATGAATCATTCAAATTACAAATTAACCTGGCGTGTGTACACGATCAACTGCTTTTCGGATAATTAAAAAATCGAAGAAAAAAAAATCAATGAAACAGAAAAAAAGAGATAATCTTTACTTAACGATCTCTAAAAAAACTTAGTTGGTATTTGTGTTTACTGAAAATTGAAACCAAAATACAAAAAAGAATTTCTCAATAATTGTGCATTGAATGTTAATTTGAATAAAAAACATAAAATTATCGCTAAATTCAATTTAATACATGTAAATTTCGCAATTAGAGATATGTTTCAAATTAATATTATTTAATTTTTGTAGTTACTCATGCTCCGATTATGAAACCGAAAAAGGCTTTGAAGAGAGGACAGATTATGGAAAAAAAGGTCTTCCCAGTAGAAAATGATGTTGAAAAATTGATGAATTATTGTTGTGGTAGCAACATTTATATCGAGGGTGAGGACGTTAAATTGAAGCCAGATTCTGAGTATCCAGACTGGCTCTGGACCCTTCACACTGGCCCAAGAAAACCCATAGAAGAACTCGATCCAAACACCAAAGAATACTGGCGTCGACTACGAGAGGAAGGCTTAAGAAAGAAAAATCGATTTGCTAAATATAAAAAGTGATGACATGACTCTTGTGAACTTTTTTGTAAATATTATATTACTTAATAAATGTTATCAGTTAAACAAAATAGCTTTTTGAATTATTACTTAAGCCATTAGATTCCGCTTATTTCCATTTTTTAGAAGAAAAAAACAAGGTAAATAATAACACGCCATTTGCTACTGATTAAACAAAAGGAATTGAACCAAGAATTTCCAAATAATGTTAATTGCCCTTTCGTAAAATTGTTGTTTCGCGACACATATATATAAAAGTGTTGAACACAGTCTGATTATTCAGTCAACAACTTCTGTAACTGACAACAACTACCAAAATTTCAACGGTAAGCCAACTTTAATTTTTATATAAATTAAGGAAATGAAATTGTATTATTCATAGAGACTTAGATAATGTTGTGATCAAGATCTCGTTTAATACTATGAGTGCATTGCAACTGCATCGAATAAGAATGTTTCTATTAATTTTTTGTTAAGAAATTTTCTATCTTATCATTTTATCAAGTTATTATCGATTTCACAACACGTCGTGTTACAAGAGAATCTTAACAAAACGATGAAAGACATGGACAGTACCTACGGAAAACATCTCAGGAAAACTAGCTCGTGAAAATAACTTTATTTTATTCAAACGGTATTTCAGTGCAACTTTTCAGTCAAATTTTTTATTTCTATTTTATTTTACTAGTTTGCATTATTTGTCCAATTATTAAAAGCAAGATTGCAAATCATTAGTTCGGAGGCAATAAACTCATCTGTGACTTCCCTTATAAATCTAATGGCGTCAATAAACAAATTATCCTTCAAGTGTTCAAGGATAGTTGAAATATGACAAATTTAAATCAAAACTTAAGAATACCATTATTAATTTTTTGATTCGTACTTTATATAGAGCTATAGAACAGAGTAAAATCTTCCACTACATGAAATTCGTTTAAAGGACATGTTTTTTATCATGAGCAATAAATCTTCAAAAAATAATTCAGAAAATGAACAAAAATTACTGAAGACTCTGTCAATACATACAATATAAATTCTGTCAATACAGTACAGTAAAATCTTCCACTACATGAAATTCGTTAAAAGGATATGTTTTTTTTATCATAAAAAATAAACTTTCAAAAAATGATTCAGAAAATGAACTAAATTTAATTAAGAGTCTGTCAATACACTTTTAATGCTTTTGATGCACAGTTTCGATATAAACGATAATTTCTTCCAGTCCATATAACGTTTTCAAAACCGATCGGGATTTTATTCAAAAGTCAAAACTAAATTTTAGCGACTGATTGGGATCAATTTGTTTAATTATTTTTTGATTAAATTTGAGTTTTCATTGTCAATGATAAATCATTATCTATAATAAACTGAAGGTAAGAACTGAAGAGGTAGGAAGCATTTTATCTGCTAATGTGACGTATAGTCCAAGAACAATATAATAAAAAGACCGACACCGTGCGAATCAGTACAGACTATCAATTAGCAAAGTAAAAATCATCGCTCGTACTCGAACGCTCAAATCTCGCAAATAAACATATCACAGCCACTTGGGCCATCCAAGGTTTTAATTCCATACTGTTTAATTTTAATTTGACATGGTATTTCAGATGAGGCTGTTAGTTTTGGCCATTGCGCTATGCGCAGTCGTGTGTCTCGCAAAAAGTGAACGTGAGTTTTCAAAGAAAAAGTTCTTCCATAGTTTGCAAAAAAATTCTTTCAACGTGTAAGTGCAAGTGGATCAAAATCAATAACTGCTTTTTAAATTTTTAGAAAAAATTGTCTGCTATTTCGGGGGATGGACTGTTTACCGTCATGGCGATGCGAAATTTGAAATATCAAATATTGACCCGAACTTGTGTACTCATTTAGTTTATACTTTTACTGGACTTAGTAATGGAGTAATGGTATCTTTGGACCCTTGGGCTGATTTGGGGGAGAATTATGGCTTGGATGGGTTCGGAAAGGTGAGTGTAAAAGATAGAGCTAACTAAGTTCTAACTAAGAGCTATCTAAAGTTGGAATAAGAATTTAATTTGTGAATTTAACAAATTTATCAGGTGTACAGACTGAAGGAAAAGAATCCCAACTTGAAAAACATGATTGCCATGGGTGGATGGAACGAAGGATCCAAAAAATATTCCGAGTTAGTTGAAACATTTTACTTCGTACAGTTGAAACTATTTCAAAGTTCTTATTAATTTCATACTCATTGAAATAATTTTAGAGCTGTGAGAACGCCTGAAGGAAGGACAAGATTAGCTAACAGCATAGTGGACTTTGTTAAGAAGTACCGCTTCGACGGATTCGATTTCGACTGGGAATATCCTAATCAGAGGGGTGGTGTGCCTGAAGACAAGAAGAACTACGTCCTGTTCCTCGAAGAACTCCACCAGAAGCTCGGCAAGGATGGAAAAGAATTATCAGTAGCTGTATCTGCAAATATCAACACAGCTCCAGAAGTGTACGACATTGCAGGTTTGGCGAAAGCCGTTGACTTTATCAACCTGATGACCTATGATTATCATGGAGGCTGGGATAATGCTCTTGGTCATAACTCTCCACTTTATGCCTCCCCTTCGGATACTGGAGCCAATGCCGTTTTGAACATTGTAAGATTGGTTTCATTATTTTAATTAACTTCATATTCTTTATAAATTAATAATTAGACAATGATACTAGATCGTTAGAAATTCAATTATATTCACCGAGAATTGTTTTTTCGTTTTTTAGGATTCCACAGTTAAATATTGGCTTCAACAGGGAGCCCCAGCAGAAAAGTTGATTTTAGGAGTGCCATTCTATGGACATACCTTTATAATGGCTAATCCTAGCCAACCGACGTTGGGTTCACCAAGTTACACCGGAGGACAAGCTGGAAAATACACTGGTATGGTAGGATTCTTAGGATATCTGGAATTGTGCGAGCAGTTCGCTCAAGGTGGTTGGACTCATGTGTATGACACAAATCAAAGGGTGCCACATGCCTACAAGGGAAACCTGTGGGTCAGCTACGATGATCAAAAGTTAGTATTTTCTCACATCAAATCGTAAATAAGAGCACACACTTGGATGACATACAAATAATTGTAATTGTTTATCTGAGTCACTGTAACAATTCAGTTATCTTTACTACGTATGAGTAAAACATTATGAAACAGCTACAAATTGAACGGTTGAGTCAATTTCTGAGTAATAATGTTAATACATTTCTATAACTTATTTCCTTTGCAACAGATCTTTGGAAGAAAAAGCAAGGTATATGCAGAAAATGAACTTGGGAGGGATGATGATCTGGAGCATCGATACTGACGATCTTAAAGGAAGTTGCGGCATGGGATCGTTCCCACTTTTGAAAACTCTGAATTATGTTGTTCGTGGAGGAGAAAAGCCGTCGGTGCCAAATTATCCGATGTCAACGTCCAAACCTGATGATTCTAACAAAATTCCCTACACTACGGCGGTACCACCAAGCCATCCAGCTGAACCTCACACTGATGCTCCTCATCCAAGCGATGGTATACATTGTTTAAATTAAGTTTGTCCTTTTTCAAGGAGGACAAATCAGCTCTAATATCATAAAATCAACACGACTAACATAAAACAATTTTTTAGGCGCCTGCACACATGAAGGTTACGTCCGCGTTAAAGACGACTGTTCCGCGTTTTACTACTGCCAAGCACTCCCAGATGGACGTTATTTCGCCCATGGCGCAATCCATTGCCCAGGTGGACTTTTCTACAACACAGCTAATGGCCAATGCGACTGGCCTGAAAATGTTGATTGTTAAATTTAATACTTTGTTCATTAGAATATGAAAAACAATGATTCAGTGGCTTGGATCAAGTTATCAGAAATTGAGTTATAAATTTGTTACAGTGTTTATTGTCTGAAAAACAATGCTGTTTCTGTCATGACAAATCATACATTTATAGTCTATGAGAAACTGTTTTTATTAAAAGATTACCAAAAATTCACATGAATTCTTTTATATATCCCTTTTGATCATAAGTTGCGAAAAATTGAAAAAAACAATGTTTTCAGAATCCTCCTTTATAAACCAGTATTACAGTAGATTTTCTTTATTTTTCTCTTCGTTGTAGGTCGATAATCATACACATAAATCGAAATGATGAGTATGAAACCAACTAAGGAGCGATCAGATTTTATATAAAATTCTGCCGGTTTAGAATTATTTGAGGGAGTACTCATTTAGTATTTTATTGTTGTTGTGGTTACAAATTGATAACTTTTTTTTTATTTTATAAACCATTCGAATCAGAAAAAAAAACAAATCAGTGAAATGAAAAAAATAGATAATTTTTACTTAACGATCTCAAATAATTTTACTTGGTAATTGTTGTTATTGAAACTTAAAACCAAACTACAAAAAAGAGATTCTTAATAATTTTGCATTAAATATTAATTTGAATAAAATATAAATAAACTTATAGCGAAATTTAATCGCTAAATTTAATTTAATTTTAATATATGTCAATTTCGCAATAAAAGATATGTTCCAAATTAATGCTTTTTTGTAATTATTAAAATTATTTTTCGTAGTCACTCATGCTATGATTGTGAATCTGGAGAAGGAGAAGAGAGGTCAAATTATGGAAAAAAAATGTTCCCAGTAGAAAATGATGTTAAAATATTGATGAATTATTGTTGTGGTAGCAACATTTATGTCGAGGGTGAAGGCGTTAAATTGAAGCCGGATTCTGAATACCCAGACTGGCTCTGGACCCTTTATATTGGCCTAAAAAACCCATAGAAGGACTCGATAACTCGATTCAAGAAGGAACAATCATCTGCTAAATATAAAAATTGAAATATGATAATATGACTCTTGCGCTCTTTTTTTTTAAATATCGTATTACTGAATAAATGTTATAAATTAAAAAATAACCTTTTGGATATTATTATTTAAGCCGTTATTAGATTCCGTTTAGATCTGTACAGATGAAAAAACCAAGGTTAATGACACCACGCAATTTGCTACTGGTTAAACAATAGGAATTGACCCAAAAATTACCAAATAACGTTAATTGCCCTTCCGTAAAATTGTTGTTTTGAGACACATATATAATAGTGTTGTACGCAGTCTGATTATTCAGTCACCAACAACTGTAACGGACGAGAAGTACCAAAATTTCAACAGTAAGTTCAATATAAGTTCAATAAATTTTCTATCATATTATTTTATCAAGTTATTATTGATTTTATAAAAATTTTACAACAAAGTTCTAAAAGAGAATCAATCAATAAAACGATGAAAGACCTGGACAGTATCTACTGGAAACATATTAAGAAAAATAACTTTATTTTATTCAAATGTCTGTTCAGTTCAACTTTTTAGTCTGAATATTAAAATGTTATTTCTATTTCATTTGATTAGTTTGCGTTATTTTTCTAATTATTAAAAACAAGATTGTAAAGCAGTAGCTCGGAGGCAATAAACTCATCTGTTACTTCCCTTATAAATCTAATGGCGTCAATAAACAAATTATCCTTCAAGTGTTCAAGGATAGATAAAATATAACAAATTTACATCAAAACTGAAGAATACGATTAGCAATTTTCTGTTTTGTACTTTTATACTATGCAATTTCGATTTAAACGATAAATTTCTCCAGTCTATGCAAATTTTTCAAAATCGATCGGATTGTTTTATCACAAGTCAAATTTCGAAAATTCAATTAAAAACAATTAAACATTTTAGGAACTGATTGGGATCAATTTGTTCGATTATATTTTGATTAAAATTGAGTTGTCATTGTTAATAATAAATCATTATGAATACTAGAATGATGGTAAGAACTGAAGAATTAAGAACCTTCGTTTAAATCTCGCAACTAAACTTATCATAGCCACTTGGGTCATCCTAGCTTTTAATTCCATACTGTTTAATTTTAATTTTTGATATGGTATTTCAGATGAGGCTGTTAATTTTGGCCTTTGCGCTATGCGCGCTCGTATGTTTAGCAAAAAGTGAAAGTGAGTTTAAAAAAAAATTCTTTCCATAGTTTGCAACAAAAATTCTTCCAACGTGAAGGTGCAAGTGGATTGAAATAACAATTACTTTTTTTAATGTTTAGAAAAAATTGTCTGCTATCTCGGAAGATGGAGTTATTACCGTCACGCCATTGGCACATTTGACATACCAAATGTCGATCCGAACTTATGTACGCATTTAATTTATGCTTTTGCCAAACTCGAAGATGGAGTAATAATGCCTCACGAAAATTGGCTTGATATAGCAGATAATAACTTGGATGGGTATGGAAAGGTGAATATGAAAGATACAGCTAACTATTAAAGGTTGACTTTGAGAACAAGAATTTAATATGCTTTTTTAAAAAATTAATTAGATGTACCGACTGAAGGAAAAGAATCCAAACTTGAAAATCATGATTGCCCTCGGTGGATGGAATGAAAGTGAAAATGAACCCAAATATTCCGTGTTAGTTAAAACATTTCATTTCACATAATTGAAACGATGACTATTTCATAGTTCTTGTTAATTTCAAACTCGTTTAAATAATTTTAGAGCTATGAGAACGCCTGAAGGAAGGACAAAATTAGCAAATAGCATAGTGGACTTTGTTAAGAAGTACCGCTTCGACGGATTCGATTTGGATTGGGAATATCCTGTTACCAGGAAAGGTGTACCAGAAGACAAAGAAAACTACATTTTGTTCCTCCAAGAACTCTACCCGAAACTCGGCAAGGACGGAATAGCCTTATCAGTAGCTGTATCTCCAAATATCGAGAAAAATGCACTACAGTATGACATAGCAAGATTGGCGAAATCCGTTGATTTTATAAACCTGATGACCTACGATTATCATGGAGATTGGGACAAAGCTCTTGGTCATAACTCTCCAATTTATAGCTATCCTTCGGATACTGGAGACAATGCTATTTTTAACGTCGTAAGATTAGTTTCATTTTTTAAATTAATTTCATATTCTTTATAAAAATAATAATCAGACAATCAATGATACTAGTTCGTTAGAGATTTTATAATATTCAGTAAAAATTCTTTTTTTTAGGATTCCACAGTTAAATATTGGCTTCAGCAAGGAGCCCCAGCAGAAAAGTTGATTTTAGGAGTGTCATTCTATGGACATACTTTTACAATGTCAAATCCAAACCAACCGACGTTGGGTTCACTTGCTGATACAGGGCCGCAGGGTAAATACACTAATTTGGCAGGGAGCATAGCTTATTACGAATTGTGCCAGCTGTTCAGTGAGGGCGGTTGGACTCATGTATATGATGAAATCCAAAAGGTGCCTCATGCCTACAAGGACAAGATGTGGGCCAGTTACGATGATCAAGGGTTAGTATTTTTTCATATCAAATCATGAATAAGTAATTAATCTTTACTATGTATAAGTAAAACATTATGAAACAGCGTTAGAAATTGGTTGAGTAATAATGTGAATGACTTTCTATAATTTATTTTCTTTGCAACAGATCTTTGGAAATAAAGGCAAGTTATATGCAGAAAATGAACTTGGGAGGGATGATGGTTTGGAGCGTCGATGCTGACGATTTTAGAGGAATTTGCGGAATGGGGTCATTTCCGCTTTTGAAAAATTTGAATTATGTTGTTCGTGGAGGAGAAAAGCCGTCGGTGCCAAATTATCCGATGTCAACGTCCAAACCTGATGATTCTAACAAAATTTCCTACACTACGGCGGTACCACCAAGCCATCCAGCTGAACCTCACACTGATGCTCCTCATCCAAGCGATGGTATACATTGTTTAAATTAAGTTATTCCTTTTTCAAGGAGGACAAATCAGCTCTGATATCATAAAATCAACATGACTAACATAAAACAATTTTTTAGGCGCCTGCACACATGAAGGTTATAACCGCCTTAAAGACGACTGTTCCGCGTTTTATTACTGCCAAGCACTCCCAGCTGGGGGTTATTCCGCCCTTCCCATAAACCATTGCCCAAATGGACTTTTGTTTAACACAGTTAATGGCGCATGTGACTGGCCTAAAAACGTTAATTGTTAAATTCAATAATTTGTTTCCCTTAGAATATAATAAACTATCTTCAGTTACTTAATTAAGATCAAGTTATCAGAAATTGAGTTATAAATTTGTTACAGTGTTTATTGTCTGAAAAACAATGCTGTTTCTGTCATGACAAATCATACATTTATAGTCTACGAGAAACTGTTTTTATTAAAAGATAATTATAACAAATTCAGATGAATTTTTTATATCCTTTTTCACCATAATTTGCATTGGAACAAAAAAAGATGTTTTTTTGAATCTTTTTCAAATCGTAAAATCATACAAAAAGCATATTTTACAGCAGCGTTTCTTTGTATTATTATTTTTCTTATTCGTTGTAGGTCGAAAATCATACATAAATCGGATTGTTGTGTATGAAACCGACTAGAGAACAATCAGATTTTATATATAAATTCGTGGTTTAGATTTTTGCAAGCTCGATTGCTTTATTGAAAATGCAAGAGATACCTTTCAGCGTTCAGCGTTATGAAAATAAATCTTAGCTATAAACCGAGACATCTGGAAACCTGGGGAAATAACGATATTTAGTTTCAGTCTCGATCGATGCCGTTTTGTTTTCATTCACTGTCTCGATGCGGACCATGGTTTTCGTCAGCTCAACGGGTCGTAGCGAGCCAAAAAAGTCCGTTACTGGAACGTCTTCTGGATCCCGCGGGAACAAGTCTTTCCGTACCCCAACTGTCGATAGACAGTGATGTTTCGGACAAACCTTTAACTAAAACATAAACAATAAACATTAACTAACAAATTAAGAAGAACAGATGACTCTCATTTTTTTTGTCAATTAAAAATCACTTACAAATTCGCTAAGTTTTTTCGTACTCGATGGCTGCACGCCTTCGAGAAAATCTAAAGCGTAGTACGTGTATCTATCAATTATGTACACTCCAATAGCTGGATCGACGTGGTGCTAAAAACAGATTAAGACATTAAAATCATCAGCAACAAAGATGGATTTAATTTCATCGGAAAAGTAATTAGTTACCGATAAAGAATCCTCCCCCACCAAACTGGAAGCCACAGCCAAAATGTTTGGCGAATAAAATTTCTCATACATCGAGCTTGCCTGGCAAGTGTCCACGACAAAAAAGATCTCATGATACCTCCTCTTCTGCCACATCTGTTCCAGGGCATCGCCGAGTTCCTGACTAGTGATCTCCTCGGAATCTTGAAATTTCAAGAACCCATTTCCACCGTGACCAGTTAGGTAGATCAAAATATTCGACCCCTCATCGGTGAGAAGTTTCTTCGACCTCGGTGTTTCCGGGGGCAATCTTCCCGTCAACAGTCTGACAAAATTTTCAACCGTGACCTCGTAACCTCTGTAGTCGACCTCAACGTCGTCACCGTAGACGTTGATGTGGTGGATTCTGTTATTGAAAACGGTCGCCGGTCTGGGGTTTCTCGGATTGCAGGCCATATCATCCGCTATCATCAGGATTATTTGCGAATCGGGGATGCCCAAACGTTTCACACTTCTGTATATTGATAGGACGTTCGCTACGTGACGGTAATTGAACCAAAAACTTGACGTGTCGACCAACACTGCCCAGTTATTTGAGTGTCCATTTTTTGTAAAATTTTCTGGGATCTGAAAGCACGAAAATATCATCACTTTTGATTACAATTTAATTATGATTAATTTGAAAATAAATTAAAATTTAATTGACGACTAAAAAGTTGCTCAAAAAATGACAATCATAGAAAACAATTAGGCAAATATAATTTTTAGATGCTTGAGCACAATTAAGATATTAACAATTGTTTATGAACAATTGACTATCCCCAAGCTATTGTTGTTTCTCACCACAATAAATATAACCTTCAAGCGGTGAAGTTATTGTTTCGACTCACCTCCCAGGCATGAATATTACAGAAAAGGAGCACGAAAAGGTAGTAAAACTTGTGGAAATTCATTATTCTTTTGCAGCGATACTATAATCTTGATAACAACATTGTTGACGTTTTTTGCTCTTTTTTAACGAAACTCTTTCTAACAAACGTCAAGCACAAGCAGACGCTACGCTAATATATTTTGATTTGAAGGTACACCAGCAAATAATCGTACGGCAGGATGGTGCTGCCAACTAGTGAGTTTCAAGAGATTTAAAACTGAACTATTGAGAATTTAAAACTCAATCGATTTTTATTAGAAGTTTATAAAAATGGAATTTACATATTGAAAAATTATAATTATCAAAAAAATGAGTTATTTTAGAAAGGGTTGAAGAAAAATACAAAGATTCGGCTCATAATAATTTATTTAAACATTTATACACCTATAATGTTTCACAGTCTTTAAATGAATGTAATGCACGTTTAATATTAGCATACGATTCATAAAAAATTTGAAACCAATCAAAATCCCAGTCAACGATTCCTCTTGATTTAAAATCTTTCACGATTTTTTTTTCTCCTTCTACAAGAGTGTTTGCATAAATTAATTTATTTATAAGGGCCTAAGTGAAAGAGTTGTGATATCTGTGTTTATTTTTAATTTAATCGTCGCGTAACCATTTACTATGCATTTCGATTCTTCTCGTTCATTTCAATTCATTTGTCGAGTTCTTTATTTTTTGTATTAGAAACAATGTATAGTTTTTCCTCTTCACGCACACACACACACACACACATTTGCATTCATAATTTTCATTAATAAAATATTTGAATCATTTTTATTTTCAATCAAAAATTAATTATTGTTTGCATTTCAATTCGAAAGAATTTCAAAAGTTGAAAATATGAGACGAATTTTAATTACAAATTTTAGTTACTTTTAAAATTTATTGAAAAAAATTGAACAGAATTTTTTTCAAGAGAAAAACAAATTGTCGATCAGACGAGTGGTGCAAAAAATGGCAAGGTGAAATCTTTGGCCACAACCAGGGGTTTAACGAATGATAAATATTGCACCTGTTGCACGTACTGTATGTCGTTAATGATGTTTGATTATTTCTGTGAAAACATTTCTTGAAAACGGGATCATTACAGACAGGCATTATGGGCACACAAGAGAAATAGCACAAAAAAGCGAATTTACACAAACTCAATAGCAATGCCGCGGGAGTCGTTGTATTTATTGTCTTGTTTCATCGCGATTTCGGCGGCATCCAGATTTATCCTCGCGTGTTTACGTGTTTTTGTCTAATAATCAGCATTCGGCAAATGTTTCTCCTTTCGGACTAATCAAAGTTAATTAATCCATCCTTAGACAGAAAAAAACAATCTTTAGAAAACAAGTAAAAATTAATTGTTCCAAAAAGGAACGTTTGTGAATGCTGATTTTCAGAGTTGCAAAAAAATCACAAAATTTGCATATACATTAATTAAATTAACAATTTTATATACAGAAGAAAATTGTCGACGTCAAAAACGTAAAAAATAAATTACTCTATATGTAAATATCTTAAAGTTCGTCAAATTCAATTCTCAGTCTATGCGTTTTACATTTCACACAGAATCGCTTTCTGAACCGAAAAGTATCTTGGAATTTTTGCTGGCAACATTCCAGACTTTGTAAAATCAAAGTTTTACAAAAACGACGTTTGTTATGAAAATAAAGTTCGTTCGTCCGTAAAATCTGAAATTAACTAAATGAGTGGAAGTAAATCAATTATTTTTATACATTCATCGCGGAATTTTGGCTCTTATGTCTAAGTTTATTTTATCTCGGTATAGTTTGAATACTTTATAATAATTTATGTTTATTAACTATGCCGTTTTTATGAAGGAACTATAGTCGTTTCTACTTGTATCCTCTCGTAATCTACAAATTTTGACTAATTCGTATAAGTGTGATGTTACCTTTTCTTTACAAGGCTTCGACGATTGACTTTAGATGGACATTTGGAAATTAATATTGGCACGCTGATCGATCATACAACCAATAAAATAAATAATCATAAAATTAATTATAAATTATAAAAGATTCCTCTAAAATACTTTCTTTCTTCTCTTTTTTTTTAATTTTGAAATGCCATCTGCGAATTGTCAATACATTTTACAATCGATGGGTCATTCAGTTGCACGACTTTTCTATCACTTTTTTGTTCACCAAATACGAGCTTCGTTTTATCGGGCATTACTTTTTTTCATATAATTTTTAATGTTCATTTTCGTTTAAAATTGTTTTAAAATAATTAAACCGTACTAAAACAATGTTCAACAGATTTCTAGATTAAGAATTTCATACGACGTCCAGTGGCGTGACATCTTCCTTTATCCTCGGACTTTTTCGTGACCTTCGGAAACGTTAATTGTACCGCAGGCGAACACCATCATCCCCCATTTTTAGTACCGAGTCGGTGGAAAAAGCGCGCGCGCTCTCCTCGCTTTTCAATTCCCTCAATTTTTCTGTCATCACCAACTACGTGGGAATCGAAGGAGAAATAAAATTGCTCTGGAGCATAAATAAATTTTATTCACTGTCAAATGTAAATATCAATAGAAAAAAAATCATCAAAGGAACTTTCAGTTTGTAATTTAGACTAGAATGTCGTTTCAATTTGAATCGTAAAATCAATCTTGGAATTGTATCGATCGTATCCTATAACATCAGAGAATACATTCACAAAATGTTGATACATTTTACAATATAGTTTCGCGCTACCATCAAGAAAGAGCTTTCAGTTTTTATATCAAACAAAACGAGAACTTTTAACAACAATACACTTTTCATAACCAACAAATGAAGTTAAAAAAAAGTAATTAAAAAATATATAAGTTATAAACGCAATATTGCACCTGAAACGATTTTCCATTGAATCTCACCTGGTCGGATCCATGCGACAGATACACTTATAGCATTCTTCGAAAAACGAAACGATGAAACACTTGGAAAAAAGTATCATCCGACCAGTGAAACAAAGACATGACAAAACGGAGCTCGTAACATTGTTTTCTATTATCTAAAATAAATTAAGTACAATGATTAAACTACTGGCGCGACGGTGAGATAGAAAAACGGAGATAGAGGTTCGTCGCCGATGTATTATAGCTATACACTGCGGTTTACTTTACGTTAACATCGCCGAAGATAAAGAGTCGGCGTGAAACGGTCACGGGAAAAGTGTCATTATCTACAAAGTATTTCAGCGGAGAAAGAAGAGAAGAAAAAACGAAAGATAATCTCCATATTTCTATCGTCTACCGTCAATGATGCGCGGGCGAAGTCAAATAAATACTGACTCACGTCGGAAATTGCTCGTCTATCTAAAGGCAGCTTAGACACTGTTCTTTTCAGATCAAAGTAACATGGTATTGCAGATTCCTTCTGTACCGACCGAGTCGTCAAAAAACGATGTATCAATTTATCAATTTAAAATAAAAACAAAAACAAACAAACAATTGATTCACAGTTTTGTTCACTTCTTTAGTCAACATTTAGTCCAAAAAATTACACATCCATGCTAACTGGTAGAAATAATAGGGTTCCAAACATTCGAAGTGGCGAGCCATCGGCACTTCACCTCGGACCTTTGTACCTTCGCGGTTGATTTACCTTTCAATAAACCATGCTTGGTTCTGCTAATTCTTCGTTTTCTCTAGTGAGATATTCCGTATATACTTTTTTGCCTAGTTAGCGAGATATTTTGATGCAATTACCTACAGTCGATAATACGAGAAACGATGATAAATATTTGATTCCTAATAGAAATAACCCATCACGTCTATTTTGAAAAAAAATCTTTGATCTGCAAAGTATATTCGCACTTGCGACCAATTAACGTGCTATTATTTCCTAATTTAAGACTTTGTCATTTGCTCTCGTCGCCACAAAGAGACAAACGTCTCGGTTACACTTATTAGCCTCTAGTTGCTGCACGGGATGAAATGTGACATCTGATAAAACTTGATCAAACAATCCGCCATGCTAGTTACTCAAGCTGGCGAAATGCCGAGATTCAGGGAAATTCTCGTTTTTCATTCGCCTAATTGAAATTCCTCATTGATTGATTAATAAAATTAAACGCTCCAGCATGTAAAACGTCCTGTCGTTTTTCACCTGGCTGCTGGTTTTATTGCGCCGAAACGGATTATTTTTGGGTGCAACTTTCTTCCGAAGTTCCTTTGCTTACGACGATCGCGATGACTTGAATTCATGACATGTTTTCTCTTTATTGATGCGCTACGTAAAAGACCTGTGAGTTCGGTGTTCAGAATTCTCAAATGTCGCGATGCCGGATGCCATGTCAACACCGTAAATCGTCGACGTGTTATTATCTTCTGTAACAGACAATAATTTTGTATACTTTAAAATGAATGTCAAACATTTCTACAAATTCATTAATTCAAACAATCAACCTTCGAAAATTGCTTCCGAGAAGAATAAAAAAAAAAAAAAAAAAAAAACACATTGCTGTTGAAAATGTTGATTAGCAAAAAAATGCGTAGCAAGAAGAGAGAATGAGACATCGAGGATATATTTATAATAGAAGTGAATGTAAGTGGAACACGCAAGAAATAAAGTGAATAATGTTGTTTGAGGCGAGAATCAAGCTGATTGCACCAGTAATTCGCGTAAATGTTCATTTTAATTTGCGTAGTTCAATGCCTTTATTACATTAACCCTCACGCCTGACATGAAACTTATTATACCTGTCTCGCATCGAACCGCGCGGCTATTTTCAGTATTATGATACACACCTAGACGCAACAACTTCCACAGTAGAGATCTTCTCAATTTACATAACTGACATCAATTTCAAATCTCTGAACTGTATTTATTTTTATAACACCGACAAATATAAGAGCTGCGTATTAAAACTATCGTACACCGCAAAATCATTCATTTTTTTTTCTTTCTAAATATATATCGCTGGAAGCTAAAACATGATTGAACGTTTGAACACTCTTTCAGTAGCCTTAAGGTGAAATAGAAGTTGATTTCGACACTTGAAATTTTTGTTCCCAAAAATCTCGAAATCTACCGGACCAAATCATCTCAAATTTTGCACACATTCA